>JAJUPC010000031.1:600000-902500 GCA_023614405.1 Avena insularis | reverse complement strand
GAGGATCAGTGCCAAGGCAAGGCCAACACAGAGGTACTAGTTTCAGCATTCATTCCGCAGAGGTTCTTTCACCTTTACCACTATCAGGAACATCTGGGGACCCTGTTATTCCTAAATACTGCATGAAACCCCCTTCTTTTGCATTCCACACCTGGTGTACTTTTCCGATCAGGTCCTTCTCGCTATGGCAGAATCTTGCATTTCGAATGATCGAATTGAAATATCGATATTGCTATCTGCTGGAGTCTAAAGTATCTCGGTAAGGGGAAGTAAGAGAGTTGTCAGATCGAGATAAAAGAGTCGTAGTTTAAGAAGACATATCCAACAGAAATCGCATCAACCGCTGTCTGGAATCTTCTCGACTAACCCATTCAGGAGAAGCATTCGATAAGATAAACACCATCTGGGAAGGATCTCGCACCCACACAATAAGTCAATTGAAGCAAAAGTGCAAGTGTGCATACGGATATGACGAAACCCCCTCTTTCACCTACACCCGCTGTTGTCTTTTTCCCAAGTACGCGAGGAGAAAAGGATTGGGTCCAGAGTGGAACTAACAGCTAGCTACCTTAGGCGTTTTCTCGCTCTGTTTTCGAGTGCAAGATTCTATGAGCTGCCTCCAGATGTCCACTTCTTAGGTCATGAATGAAAAGGATAGCACGGGGAACTCACTTGAAATAGTGAATAAAAGATTGAGTCTAGCCAAGATGCAAAAAGGATTACCCACATCAAGTAGGTAAATTGTCTGAGGCCACAGCTATCTTTCGAATAAAGTATTACGACTCTATGGGCCCTGCATGCGGGTGGAAAAATTCCTCCCTACCCGAGGGTTGCGCCAAGGAGATCCTATGTCCTCGTATCTATTCCTGCCATCACATTGATTAAGTGCTAGGACTATATTCTAATTTCGATAGTGAGAAAGCCATGTGGAAGGCTACCTAATTAGCCATTTCCTTGGCTCCGCCACTTTATCGATCGCAAAACTCGTAGTTTTAGAAACTTCCATCAGAACATAAACTAAGAAACATTGTTAGACACGCCATGAAGAGTAATCAGTTCCCCTTTGTGCTCAAACTTCATGATTTTGTTTTTCCAGTGAACCCACATGGGGTTGTGTTGTTACAACCAATCCGCTCCCAATATCATATCATAAGCCCCGAAGTAGATGAACCAAATTCGCTGTTCATAGCCTCCACAGCTCAAACAATCCGACTGAACAATCAGAGAATGGCTGCCTCTACCGCGCTTTCCCGACCAGTTGCGTCCATTTTCTCCAAAGTTCCGTATCGCCTTTGTTACGAGAAAGTACTAATGCTTTGTTACTCGAAAGCCGTTCCAATCAAGGCAAGAGCCAGAAGTAGACCGACTTGTAGATCGGGTAGCAATAGGCTATGACATAGCTCACTTTACCAAGAACATAGGGCGTAAGATCAAGCGGTTCTTCCACCGAAAGATGGGTATCTTGTCTCTCCACAAGGGTTCCCTTTCTATCAAACTGGCCTTGGCGAGTCGCTTTAAAAATTAATGGGAAGTATTATGAAGTTTTAGTCCTGTGTTGTAATTAATTCCCTTTGTCTTAAGTGATCTATTAGAGAGCTTCCCTGTGACCACCCGAAGGGTAAGAAAGAGATGCTCCGTGTAGCTAACCCCAAGTCTGGTAACCTTTGCAAAAATAGGTTTCTATCGTCACTGCCTTTCATGCCAAGCTTGACGCTCTTTCTCTTGCACAGGCGGTGGGTGGATCAATTTGTGTAAACGATCGCTTTCTATGTCTCCCAATCGATGCGGTACTGCCAATCGTAGACTGGTGACCGGGGAATGAGAGATCCATACACCATGATTCATGGAGTCTTTCCTCTCGTTTTTAGGTTTTTTGTGTATATACCCAACTGTAGGTCACCTATGTGACCAATCCTCACCATTGGTTTCACAGCACTTAGTAAGCATACGTTTGAATACCGAGTTGGTTGATTTGGTCTGTCCATTCGCTCTAGGAGGGGCTCGACTTCCTTTGAGCTATGAGAAATGTTTAGGGGAGCGTCTTCTTCTTTTTTCTGGCCTTGGCTACAAAGAGAGCTATGGAGCCTAGCTGAAAGCTTGACAAGGCCTATTTAGTGTATTCAGCCACCCAACCACTCGCAGAAAGAATGGGGCATTCAAAACCAGACAGGGATTCCTTCTCCTACGGTTGCTCTGAGGTAACCGCCGTCTTGATCTTTGGCTCAAAAAGGCAAAGTGTTAGTGCGTTAGCGGGTAGTATTTTGGAATGCTGATGTATTTGATTGATAAACCATTGAGTCGTAAATGACCTATTTAGTTCAGGATGAAATATTGATTGACTTTCCATTATACCCTTCTTCCAGCGAAGTGCTTTAACTCTCTGACATCTACCCTCTCTTCCAATCAAGTATCTAGAGAAGGTAGCGAGCCTTTTGAGTACATTTACAATAGATGAGAAAGTGTTTTAGGGGGTGGAGTGCAAATGTGAATGGAGAGATTAGGAGAACAAAGGCAGAATTGTTGACCAGAAAAGTTGGAGCTTTTGCAGGAAAGAGAGGGAATTGGAGCAAGAGGAGTGGGAGTGCGTTGATTACTGATTTCACTAGGGTTCCCCGACCGTCTAGAGAGAGTTGTCGCCAGGTCCTCGAAAAAAGAAACCGTGGGAGGAAGAACATTGTGCAACCTGCGACTGTGAAATCCAACTCACCTAACTCAGAAAAACTGCTTACATGCCATCATACAACCAATCAAGAGGCGCAAGAGCAAAATCCAATATCCCCAACAGAATTACGTGCCAAAAGATAAAGGAAAACAAATACTGAACCACACAGAAAATGAGGAGTACTCGGGTGCAAAAGCAGGTGGATAGATTTCTGGGTTTTATCACCACACCTACTAAACCTAAATCCAAACACAAAGGCCAAGCTAGTTCTATTCGCTAAGCCTTGAGAGAAGCCGACCTCTTGTCACCCTGAACCGCGTCCGACACCTTGACAAAACCACTTGATGATGAAACGGCTAACAAGATTGAAAAATGTTGTGGACTTCAACACTAACTAAAGAAATACCACTCCCTCCATTAACGAAAGCAAATATCAAATATTCCCACCAAGTAGATGGAATTTTATGATTCACACTTGTGCTCGACGAATCTATCGATAACCCCTCGAACGGATCTTCTTCTATAACCGGGATCTTACGACTCTCGTGCTTAATAAGTTGGCACCTCGCATCCTGCCAAAACCTAATCCTCTTATTCTTAAAGTTGGGCTCCTTAAGAAGATATGATACTTCTACTTTTTACACCTTTTTTCCTATTTTGAAACGCAAATTGATAAAGCCATCTGGCGAGTAGGAATAGTTTTGAGTTTCAGGTCTGTTTTCTTTTGAGAATCAAACCTCTAATGGGTTTTGGCTACCAGGAGAAGGGAATGGCCATGTTGATGGGGTCTATCTAAATAGAGAGGAACCTACTCGATCACTCCATTGTGATGACAATCACACCCATATTCTTTATTATTTGGAAATATAGATAACTTCCATCTCCCGGCATAAGAAGGAGTGACCCTAACGACAGCCCCTATAATAGTAGACGACACGTTTTAAATTAGACTGGACTGAACGAAGAAAGATCTTTCCACACAAGAGTGGAAGGGATCCTTTAGAAATAGTTCTTAGCTCCAATCTTCTCTGCTGTCTAGGATCGTTAGTGCTATAGTGGAGACACTTTTCTCAAATAAGAATGGTGGTCACATTCCCTTTCTGGTGGTAGTCATTGAGGATCTCAAAAACAGGGATCGCAAAAACGTTTCAATAATGACAACGCTAGGCGAAAAGGCTAAAGAAGAAAAACCTGTTGATTTGAATTCACTCTGTGATTTGGATGTCCAGAAGGTATAGCTGCATCTGACACTGAGTAGAAGTTACTAGCAGGATAGACAGGAAGCTCTGAAGGATGTACAATGCTTGGAGGGACAGAAGTTTCAAGAGAAATGGTCTCTTTTGATGGGCATTTGTAGATGATGGTTGATACTGCAAACAATGCCTTCTTGACAGCTCTAGCATCACCAGTTATCTATTAAGCATAAATATACATTCAAGATAACAATTAGCAGAATATAAGAAACTAAGAATAGATATTGAATAAAGAAAAAAAGAGAAGAGCCTCATAACCGTCCTAATAGAGATAATACCACGTTCGTATTGTTCTTTACGCCGATCCAACTCGTGCTTTTTAGGATGGATTTCACACGGAATCAAGGGAGGTACGGGATACGACCCATATCACATTCCTGTGCCATAGCTTGCAAAATCCAATAAATCTATCGAAGCTAGGGTGCCAGGCCTATCAGAATCAGAAGAACAATCCAAACTAATATAACCGTAAACAAATGGCGGCTCTAACATAGATTTGTCTCAATATGTCATGTTGTTGAAAAATCCTGTGGTAGCATGGGATGATCGAAACTTTAGTTTTAGTTATGGATTTACGCATCACGCATTAACTAATATTTATGGGGCTGGAGACTTCGCTAAAGCATGCACATAAATAGATGAATGAGAGATTACAAGGCAAGGAGATACAGATCTGGGGGTTGACTCAGAACTTGTACATAGGTCAGCTCACTAATGCTTAATAACCAAGAAATAGTCAATCAAGAAATATGCACCCGCAAACAACATTATACTTAAATAGTGTATTAGGCGGCAAATGGCACAGAAGAGGAGGCCCACGATAACAGGTAGGGATCGGGGGTTATACGCTCTTTTCTATAAACAAAGTAGGCTTGTGATTGTCCGCATCCATCACTGAATCTCATTTAGAGAACTTATCTTCTTCTAAAGGATGGAATTGCTAGATTTTGAGTAATATCAATTGAGGAGTCCCACTTAAATTAGAAAATAAGACCTCTATTGTGACCGAAGATTCCTCGCCCACAGCATCTCACTTATTGATTGTGACATAGCTCTCTATCTCCGCTCATAAGAAGATAGCGTTTCATTCACTCGCTCTAGAAACCATAGGAGCTACTATTCCCAACTTTCTTAAGATTGGGCACTCACTGGATTCAGGCTTCCACCGTTCTAGCTTCTCTTCATAGTTCACTAGAATGTATCGAGCATGTTTATCCGGATCAGGAGGCTTTACATAAAATTATGAATGAAAAAAGAATTGCGCATGAAAGTGCTAACTGACCTTACCTTATATCTAGGAGCAAGTGGAATATCTAACCAGATTATAAGCTCTATTAATTTCTATGCTTTGTGATAACTTTTAATATTACAGCAAAGAAGGTTTTCCATGAGAGAGTAGAACATTGATTTATAGGTCACTAAACATATTAAATAAAGAGAAGTAGATAAGTATGAGGGAAGAAGTATTTGATTGTCCAGCATGATCGGTTTCATAAGTCCAGTTGTGCCAGAAGCAAGAGTTGATTTTATTAGTGGATAAGGGAGGGTTATGCATGACATTCTTAATCGTAGACAAGGCGCGCAGCGGGAAGGCCATGAAAAACCAAAGATATGGGTAAGAGTGTGACCTTATCTGCCTTGATTTCTGAAACCATAACTACTTCGGCCTTCCCTCAACTGATTGACCTAGCCGACCTATAACTTATGCTATGTATAGATTGACAAATTGCTGGGTTGGGTCTACCCTCAGGGCGCCCTATAACTTATGCTGGGTGCCAGGGAAGAAAAGAAAGGGAAAGCGGTCTTCTTCAAGCCGAAGGGGAGCCCGGATAATGGAATGAAGGTTGGGACAGAACTAGCCTCTAACAGATCCGCAGCCTACTAGTTTGTTGTTCCGGTTTAGGCTTTCAAGAAATAATGGGATAATCAAAGCAAGTCAATTTCTCCTAGTTTTCCTTCTGGAATTCCAGCCATCAAATCAATGAAATAGGAAAGCAATCATCAAATCAGGAGAAGAAAAGCAACCGAACCATAGATCCAGCTTTGCAGGACAAGCATAACAAAAGTTGATCAAACCTGATGGCTTGACGTCAGTAATCTACCACACCCATGCTAGAATTCAGTAGAGTCCCCACTCGCCAACCGCGATGTCTTGGTTGAGAGGCCCCACCTACCCATCTTCCCACAGTTTCACTGAGGTAGTACCATCCCCAATTCGCCACTTCTTGTGTTGATGTACTAAGAAATTCGTTGAGGCAATCGATTTCAATCAGAGGAAGCACTTGTGAACATCAACTTAGGATATCCCCTCCGTTCTACACCAGATTATGGACTCACCTCTGGGGCCCATATAGGAAAGGAAGACGCCCTTTCAGTGCACGCCAAAGCTGCTTTGCCTAGAAGGCTTCAAAATACACAACTAGGTCCCTCATTCTCAGTCGTCCTTCACAAAGCGATTTGCACACCTTGGACCAGCTGGACAGATGTTCCGGCCTTTCTCCTAGACAATGCATCTGCCATCTTATTTTCAATGCCCCTAATATTCCGCCTTTGAAAGTACAAACTCACACTTGCTCATCTTAGCATGTAGCTGATTCCGCAAAAAAAGTGTTAGCTGCAAGTGCTGTTGATGCTCCTTTAGTGTTTGTTTTACTGTCAAGAAGTATATCATCAAACCAACACAAATCTTCTGGGCTTGAACACATCATTCATGAGTGCTTGAAACGTTGCAGGAGCATTTGTAAGCCCGCATCACATTGAATTCATAGTTATAGGGTTCTGAATGAAGTTTTGGGCCTGTCTTCCTCTCTCATCCTGATCTGATGATAGCCAGATCTTAAGTCAATCTTGCTATAATATTTAGCTCCACTCATCCAATAGGGCATATATGTGCCGGAATTGGGTATTTCTTCTTTACTGTACTGGCATTCAGCTGCCTGGTTTCAATGCACATCCTCCATGTCACATCCTTCTTGTTCACTAACAGCACAGGTGAAGCAAAGGGGCTAGTAGAGGATTGTATCAGTGAATTCTTCAGCAATTCCTAAATTCTCAATCTCAGCCTTTTGCAGATGTGAGTATCCGTATGGCTTCAGATGTTTGGGCTCAGTACCTTCAAGGGTATATAGTGATCATGGATTCATTTTTTTGGTAAGGACTTAGGTTCTTGAAACACCTACTCTTAAGAGTTCAGTAGGGTTGAAATTGGATCAGAGATCAGAGATGTTAGGTTTACTGAGTTTACCATGCACCATTGAGCCATCATGCAGAACTAAGCTTGTTCTGATTTAGTAGCAATTAGCTCTTCTCCTTCCACCTGGTACAACTTTCCTCCTTCCCTCTTGATTCCTTCCAGCACCACTTAAACACTGTCCTTAGTAAACTTCATAGTAGTTTAGTTTCTATTGTTGTTTATGGGCCTACTACTTTTCATCCAGTATGTCGTCCTCCATGTCATATGGGCCCAGTTCCATAACTATGAAATCAAACTGAAATTCATTCCCCCCTATTTTCCATTTTACCCCTGATTGTACCGCTGCGCCCCTCACTATACATCTTTTGTCCATTTGCTACCGTAATTACCATGGGTATGTGTTTTTTTACAGGTATCTGAAGGCAATCAATGAATCAAGAAAACAGGTATTGCTACCAGTATCCAGCAGAATGAATATACGTTGGTTTTTTCTCCTTCCTCTTATATTCAAGGTATAATTATACTGGCTTCCCTCCGGTCCTCAAAAGAGAAGAGAAGCTGGTGTCGGGTACTGATATTTTTTCATACTCCTTCTTGGATCTTCCTTCTCAAAAGAGTCGATCGCTAGGTATAGAATGCACTCGTTCTTGGCAATGGTCACAGCTCGTGCTAGCCCTCTACTTCTTAGTCACTGAACTTGGCTATCCAGTTTACCCTTGCCTATCTCTTTTTCAACCAGTAAAGTACTGGCTCTCACGCCTATCTATTTATCCTAACTACTAATAAATAAACTTATTACCCCCGCACTTTCTATCTCTCCTATTCCTTGAATTTCATGTATCTCTTGTGACCTTGCTTACCTAGCTTTTGAAAAAAAACTGCCGCTGACTTACCTTTACCTAGTAGCTTATCTTGGCTATTAAACATATACCAGTGTATAAACCCAACCTTAAATATCTGATGCCTATCCCTTGTCAATCTACCAACTAATACTCGCACACAAATGCATACTCAACGTCCGTGACCAAACCCTTCATCTAAGAATCCAATATCTGCAATGCGCCCTTTACTTTTATGATGCGGATTGATTTTCTATTTAATAATGCGAAGAAAGCTTGAATCGTCCATAAAAAATTCCATTATGGGAATAAGGAAAAGCAAAACCAGAGAATAGCTTTAGTAATGTATCCAGGCAGTGGCCCATTAATATGGAAATAGTATCCATTAATGGGGTTCATTTTCTTTTGATCCCTAATTCAGTTCTTTTTTTCTTGGTTTTCTTTCCATCTCACAACTTCCATTTCTTGAGCCGACCTTGCCCGCTAGAGGTATGATTCCTATCTTTGAATCGAATTGGATTTTTTGTCTGAAAGTGAGTGCGATGAGTGGGGAAGAAAGCTGACGATTTTCTTAGTGTGTAAGGTGGCCCCGAGAGCTGAACCAAAGCTTTTATTCGAGACCAGGGAGCTTTAACAGTTTCTACTTAAACTATGTGTTCAGCTATGTGTTCAGATTATGCTATTTTCAAAATTTCGGTCTCGATTCGCCCTTACCTCGGAGGGATCAACTACTACTTTGCTTAGGCAAAAGATTGCAAAATTCTGTGTCTGTCTACATGTGCCTCCGTCTATGTTACCCCTTCCCCGGAAAGGATATTCTACGTTTAGTTAAAAAAAACTCGAATCAAAAATCAAAAAGAAAGAAGATAAAGAACTGGGAGTTGGCGACTACATAACAGGTAGCTTGCTTACCAAGCCGTCCTGGCAAGCTCCTACAGTTCTCTTATTACTCTTAACTTGACTTATTAATAAGAAAACTGCTCACTAACAAAATGAAAGAGCCAAAGTAATGAGAAAATGACTTGTCACTGTGAAGCTAAAGGGTATCATACCCTGGGGGTGTTGAAGGAGGCACAAGGGCGGCTCCCTCCCCACCCATTGGGTAGATGGAAGCAAAATAAAAAAGAGCAAAATAAGGCGCAGGCATAGGTACCCACGCAATTGCATCACTAGGAAAAAACGGTAGGCCCATCAAATAATGATAATACGTTAGATAAGAAAAGAGATTCCATTGATATTGATATTGAGAAAAGAGATTCCATTGATATTGATAAAAATTAGCATTAGCAGCAAAATATGGTATATTAGATTGATTGGGATTAGGATTAGGGTGCTCATTTGGAGCTGCTTCTAACTCCATGTAATTTGAATTCACACTTTACCCACTAAAAGCCGGTCCATTGACCGAATTTGGGTATGACGACGAAGGGGAATATGGGCATTCTATAAGCATTCCATCCATTGATGGTGGTAAAATAAAACGATCCATCATTTCTGGATCCTGCTCGTAAAGGCTCAGATAGAAGTTGAGCCCGGCTAAATGAGCTAGAGCCTGGGGGTCTTGAATCCCCGAGGGAAGACTTCCGAGAAGCAAAAACCCTGAGTTACCCAGTTGGGCTAAAACTCCTACAATGGGGAAGACAAACCGAAAAAGTACTAGAAAAATGAAAATGCTAAAAATAAAAAAATGATAAACTAAAGGAAACATCATACAGAAGTTAAAATAGAAACGAGTACCAATATTCTTGTGGTTAGTGGAGAAGAGCCATCGAACCAGATTTGTAATTTTATTTTCGTTTTGAAAACTTTCCTTATCAAAGAGGGGCCCGGGGGTTGGAAGAGAAGAACCTGAATACTAAACCAAGTTTAGAGAACTTGTTTCCCTTCCCCCAATCGAAAGCCGTTGCGCGTCCGTTTTCTTGCTTGATTTTTATATGATTTTTGGAAGTTATCTAAACTGACTTTTCTACCAACTTAGCTATTTCGTCATTTTCAAAAAGACTCATTGACGCGAGAGATGCGACAATCTCAGTTTTACAACGTCTTGGTTTACCAAAACTGCGGCCTTCACACGATGGAATGGCACTATTGCAGTCCTCATGGGCTCCGCCATCTTATCGAAAGAGAATGTAACTATTTCACTTTTGATACGCATTTCTGAAGAATGAAACTTGGCGATTGTTCTAGGAATTCTTCTTGTTCCCATTCTTGAATTGATTGATTTGCATGAAAATCAAAGTGAACCTCTTAGGAAAGAAAGTGTCAGTTGACGATTAGCGTGCGGTTGACCGACTAGAAAGGAAATGAATCAAAAAGTCAGACAATCAAACAGCTAAAGGTAGAGGTAGAGATGAAGTCTAACAAGAAATCAAGGACCTCGTGAGTACTACTTAGGCAGTCGGCCTCATCAACTAGTCATGCCAATGAGATATCAAGCCCTCCATTCCAGCGGGGCTACGGACAAGAAAGGTCCTTTCGAGATTCTATTTCCCCTTGGGTCTATCAAGCTGAACAGTTCGTGGGGATATAAGAATATCACATTTAGACAACTGTCTACACTACCTCTTTAATGATCCGGATTCCATGACGCATAATTCATCTGTCCATATAGATTCCTAATTTCATATTCATCACCACGGGCAAGGAGAAGTCGTCGTGTTAGTTATGTGATGGAATGATCTTTTGATCCAAAGATGCCGGTGCTAAAACCTCTTGTGTCTATTTTAATAGGACCGCGAAGGCAAGAGCATTGAGGAAGCAAAGATTCTCCCATAACGAATTAATGCAGGAAAAAAACAAGATTTCACTTTAAAAAGGTGCCTAACCCCGGGATTTTGCGATACTTTTCTAGAAATTGACTGGATTTGGAAGAAAATGCACTAAACCTAACAAATCCTGATCAATTCAAGTGGTTAGTTTAAGGGGGTACATGGGGCTGACGCCGAAGTAGATAGGAATGAAGTAGGGCAGGCAGCTACCCAGAGATTGGAATGTGCTGCCCTATCGACAGGGAATGCTGATACCACCTACGGTGCTTGATAGTCTTCAATCCAGACGGTCTCAAGAGTACCTTGACCCATAGCATAGGGCTTGATGTGTCTTTGGGGCTCCCCATAAGGTAATAGAATAGGTAGTTCAGGCACCATCATCAATATGTTGCTGCTATTGAATCCGGTTTTGAATCAAGCAGCAAGAGTCCGACCTCAGGGTCCACCATAGAAAGGCATTCCTCAGTCCCAGAATAGCATGCATACGGGAGCCATATTCCAATCATGTGAGCAGACTTCTTCGATAAGCAAGCAGTTGTTCGTGTAGGCCCGGATACAGAGGAAAAGGAGGGGAAGATATAGAAATCTATCAAAAGAGCACCTTAACGGCGATGCCTGGAAGGAGTCCCTCTTATTTCAGTATATAGGACTTCTTGTCCGCGGGACCTAACTAACTACCCGATCGATGGAAAATAAGGGCAAGTCAATACCAGATCGCACTCAACAAAGTAAAACGGGATGAATTCAATCGCCAAGACCCGCCACTGGCTGATTCCATAAGCACAGAAAGAAGGGTTTACGAATCAAAAAAAAAGCTACTCATTAGGGTCTCTTTTCATACCTGGCCCACGTACTCTTCTCTGAAACTTCATAATACTTCCCATTTTTAGATAAGTAAATAAGCGGACCTCCTTTCCTGAGAGAAAGTTTCTACTTGACTAACCACGGGTCTTGATCACTAAGTTCTAAGGTCAATTCTGTAATGAGAACAGACTCTGTCCACAAGGGCCATCAAGCCAACTATATGGAAGGACCCACTCCCACATTCCCGCTCGTGTTCCGTTTTCCTTGTGGTTCCCGTAGTCGAAGCAGCTTAAAGAAGGTCAGGTTTGGAACTCGTGAGGGATGTTTCGTTGCATGTGGATCTTCCGCGCCTACTTTGTCCTAAATTTGGTCACCCATGCACTTTTCTAGTTAGGGCTCGACTGGGTCCTTTGATAATATAGGTAAGTCGGGCTTCTTTTTAAGCAATATCATGACTAGAATCTTGAGAGGATGACTACGTCCTTGAAGCTACAAAGTCCAACTAATGTTGAATCGACGCATGACGAAAACAAGGAAAAAGAAAAGGTGACTTCCGTTGACCAAGGAAATCGAAATGTATGTGCCGGTAGAACAAAGATACCATTAGGTGAGAAATTGATGTTGCCTGCACGCACAGATTCAGGAGATGACAATTTGAGATTCAATATGATATGCCAATGATGCATTCAAAAAGGAATGAGTGCTGCCCGAGTCGACCAAGAGAAGAGGGTAACATCAAAATTATGGACTACTGAGCAAGCTAACTGAATGGAACGGAATGCAGAAGATTTCTGATTAGCTTCAGCGGAGAGGACCCTTAGATCCGAAGCAGAGTCATCATGGTCCTGTAACATAGAATAGCCTGCAGCAGTACTCCGTGATAATTCCACCATTTCCTGAACAACATGGAGTTGAACAGTAGCTTTACACTGACAATCCTTCGCCCAACGCTCACCAAAACCAATCCAGAGAACCTTCGCGCGCCGATAAGCCTTCAGTCTATCATAAGAAGAAACTAACACTTACTTGAAACTAACACTTAGACACTTGAGTAACCAATCCAATCTCCCATCTTGTGGCATGCTCACCAATATTGACGTAAAGTGAGGTGATCAGGGTTGATGCTGTGATGCGAAGGGAAGGGGCCACTCAATTCAATTCAATGTCGTAATCCGACCTGATTTCTCCTGTTCGCACTTGGGACAGATTGATACTCGTTTTTTGCTTTGAACTTGCTTAAAAAGAAAGGACTCAGCTTCCGCAAAAGTGATCGATGGAGAAGCTCAAAAGTCTCAATCCACCATTACATTCAAGTTTGCACTTTTCGAGCTCATCCTTACCTTTGCGCTTTAGCTGCTTGTTCCCACTAACCCATTTCATTTTCTTAGCTGGATCCTTCAGAAAGTCTCTCTTATCGCTTGTCCAGAGCCTAGATGTCAACCTTAGCCAGAGCCTGTATCTCATCAGTCTCCATCTGAGCCTCAATCGTGAACCGAAGATGATGCGCGGTCAGCGAGGAATGAATTCGAAAACCCGTACTTGGAGCATTATTGCACTGGGGATAAAGTAGATGTCGAAACAGCTTCTTCTTCAAGTTCGCTATCGTGAGGGATGTCACTGATAATATGCTCACTGCATATGAGTTAGTTCATTCCATGAGGTCGAGGAAAGGGAATATTCCTAGAGGAAGAACAACCTGCCAAGACTAGTGAAGTGGTTCCGAAGTTACCGGATCCAATTGGTTGGCACTTAAAGACTCCAGTTGTAGCCATAAATCCCCTGCAGTTCCGAAGGCTTCGCGCAATAGTTCTCCCTATCGTCTTGATCCACCTTTGGGTGTTTCTCCACAGAGTCGTGGTTATGTGCCCGAGAGGAGTGGTTCATTGGTGGAAATACCGTCTTCTAAACCGAAGAGAGTTATGTATCGGATTTCAAATGGTGCGTTTGCTGGCTGTGCGGCAGTAATATTGTTGCCAAACCGTTGCCAAATCTGGCAGATAAGCTATGGTTTTCAGGACGAATTTCTGATGCGATATGCTTTTAGTTGACACCTGATGGTCTATTTGAGGATACTGGAGTCGATTTTATGGATCTCGATGGGAATAAGATATTGTGAAGAGGCTGAGTGGCGAGTATAGTGCAATCATTGATTGATCTACGATTGAGAAGATTGATGATTAGGTTTAAACTACGCACATAGAGGATACTTTTCGGTCCATCAAAGACTCATTTGTAGATGAGTTGGATTCGATATTTGCAGGTCAGCATCATTATTATTGTTATTTTCTTAATCACCAGTTGCAACGAATATTTTCTTTTCTGCAATATGCATTTCATACGCAGAAATAGATGAGGCAGTGAAGTTGGATAACCCCGTTGCCAACAACATTCGATCTTAGTTTCGACAGTGAGCTTCATGGTATCAATAATGTTAGAGTATCAACGAACATATAGATGAATTGTTGATTAGTGTAGATGAATTCTTGATTGATGTTTGCAAGTGATGTTCGTGATATTTGACCTGATGGAGAAAAATAAGCGATGCCTTTTTATTTTATGGATCTAGTCCTTTTGACCAAGTTCAGCTCGTTGTGCCAGGGCATCACTTTGAGCTTGCTTTTTCAGATTCTGATTAATGCGACGATGGTGATTCTGAATTCACGTTGCTTTGCCATGATAATGTTCCGTTTTTCATGAAACAACTGTTTGGCAGTTAGTTGTTAGGCGGGGATATGCCATAACAGCCGAGGTAAACTGCTTGAATTGTCACTTTGAGATTTTTTTTGACTTATTTAGTACTGGTTTGTGAACTACCTCTTCTCCCAAGGAAACCACTTTCTGGGTATCGATCGTAATAGGCAGAGGGCGCGGTATAGGAAAGGAGTGGATCAAAAGTATCTGCGTAGAAGGAAGAGGAAGGCGACAAGAAGGCCAAGCATGCCAGACGAGTCAACTCTTGCAAAATTGAAAATAGATGCCAACCGCACATGAATTGCAAGAATGCGGTTACTGATTGATTGTGAAAGCAACAATGGAATAGTCGAAGGAGCTGAGAAAATGTTGGAATAAATGGTCTTGGCATGTCACGATAGGGATTGGAATGAAAAGTGTTTGTGCCCACCTCACGAACCATCTTATCCCGGTACATACCTTCCCCTAGCAAGAGATCATGGTCAGTTCTTTGTACAGCCCATGGTATGATATTTGTCGAGAAGAAAAGAATGGCAGCCGTGTTATCACAGTAGATCACGGTTGTCTCATATGCATGCTTAGTCACATCAAGACAGAGAAGAGAATTTATCCGCCATATTGCTTCTTGAACTACTGCCGTGCATGCTATATATTCAGATTTCATGGTAGACAAAGAGAAACAATCTGATTTCTTACTGCACCAAGATATTGAGCCGGATAAACATATACCCTTGCCTTTTTTAGTCCATCTTTATCAGCAGATCCCTCGGCATCGATGTATCCTTCTACTTGAAAACTACCACCTTGGTAGCATAAGGCGAGATTCATCGTACCACGTAGGTAACGAAGGAGACTCTTTACTGCCATGAGAAATTCCGGGATTGCTTTAGTATCGACTCACCATACACATCTTCTACCTCATCACTGTCATCATTTTCTGGTGCAGATAATGACACATGCTCCTAAAGGATATCAATATAACCAACCTTTTGTAGGTACCAAAACATCTCACTCAGTAACAAAATGAGAGTGCGATCTTTTACGTTTGTGTTGTCTTTTTGCATTTTTGTTTCGATCCGACATCAGATCTGAGTTATTGTTCACTGACTATATCTTAGACCATTGCGATCTCTTTCTTTCACTTGGTTTTTCTTCCTTCCCTTTGGTACGCCTTAACTCGGAGATACTCCTTCGGTACTACTTGAACAGATGGGTTTAGTCCCTTCCTTCGGGCAACGTTTTCTCCGGGTACCACCGGCTTACCACCGGGTTGAAAGAAATCCCTTACTATTAGGACATAGTGTTGATGCACGACTTAAGGCTACTGGATTGACTTTCTTTAATGTTGCATCTGCTTTCAACTATTTCATAGCCTCCCGTCCCGAGCAAACGTCGAGAGCAGGGTGTTGAGCCAAAAATTCAAATCCATAGAGTTGGGGACTAAAGAGACTCTTTTTTTACAGCCAACCATGAAGAGAAGAGCAGAGTAGATTCGATAATGTTGAGTCGATCTAGTATGGAAAATTCCTCGTTGTGCGCTCGCCTTTTGCATGCTTCTGCTTCATCTGCAGATCGGATTTCTTCCCCAGAGTTCTTACTTATAGGCTTTATAGCCAAGCAGTCCAATAGAATAGCTGCTTCTTCTAAAGCAGATTAGAGTGCGACGACCAAAGCTACGGAGCGGCCTCTACCGCTTTCCCTACTGTTCTGGTTGAACTAGGGCTTTGGCTGAGCGACCACCTTCTTCCAGTATTCTTAGCTTATTGCCTGCTTCCTGCCTGATCGGTGCTGACTGACTGTTCTTGCTTGTCTTGGGCCTGCTCTAGTTTTGGTGCTGCGGGTCGAATTTCGTGACTTGATGAAGAGGAAGCCGAGTATCTTTGGTCTTGAAGAAAAAAATCCAACCGCTTGCTCCTGCCCAACTCAGTCTCAGTCGTACCATAATGCGCCTGGACTCAACACTTTTCTTGCTCCTAGACCACCCTCTAGCCCTCATGTCAAATAGATGACAGAATTGTAAACAATCATAGAATGATTTAAGCTGAGGAACATAGAGGTCTCTCCCACCATTTTTGTAATATACCTATGGAATAGTGTTGAAATCACAGCCACTAAGCAGGGGCCTAAACCAAGTGGTTTATCTTAGTGTGCTAGCCGCTGCTTCATTTCGTATAGCGATAACGCTTTCTCTTTCTTAGTGCTCCACCCCGCGGAGAACTCTGGTTGCGCTTTGGTTGGCTTTCTCTTTTTTTCGATTTTCTCTGACTTGACTCAGCTTGACCTATTTGACTCAGCGGTTAGAGTATCGCTTTCATACGGCGAGAGTCATTGGTTCAAATCAATAGTAGGTAAAACCGGCCGAAACCCCCGCTTTTGCCAGCATGACAGCAAGCACAGACTGGCATCAAGGAGTCGAATGACCAAAGCATCGGTTGCTTCCACTTGTTTGTTGCCTTCTTCGACCGACAGACAAGGTACCCCCCCTATTTTTCTCTTCATGTATGTGGGCTGCCTGCCCCATCCCTAATGGACGAACAGGAAGAAGCAAGCTGAAGAAAGGCGTGAGAGAGAGTTGATACTCCCCTCTTCCACAATTAGGTGAAGACCAGGAGGGTCGTCCACCTCACGTCAACCTTCCACTTCCCTCCCCTCAATAGGTCCCAGGTGGGCGGACGAGTGCGACCCGGAACAGCCTCTTGAGCCTTGTCCTCCAAACGCTCTGCTAACAGAGCAGAAAATCCGGAAGATTATTTAAAACGAATGACGCGCATCAGGCGACGATCCCAACCAAGGCTATCGTAAGCCTGACCCGCTACCACAGCATCCATCCAACTTCACTCTGCGGTTTCAGGTCGAGCTCTTCCTCTAGATGCGACGAATCCAATCTCTATTGAAATATGAATCTCAAGGGTTAAGACTAAACACATGAGCAGGCTGAATGAATAAGAAATAGCTGCTATAACAGAGAGTTATTTGTTGCCCCAGATCTTACAATGTGGTTCTCTACTTTGGTTTGGCAGGCCGTGTAGGGCAACAAAAGAGTAGACAATGGTTACGGCGAGGTAACTACTACCAAGAAGATCACTTGAAGCGAACTCTGAGAGATGAAGAGAGAGAAGTTATCCAACCAATCGGTGATGCGGCACGACGATCGCGACAAAGCGTGCTTGACGAGCTTTTGACTTATTTATTAGCTATATTCTTCATTTTTTTTTAGTTTATCTTGTGATGGAACGCTAAATTATCTATCCATGAGTGTGATTGACATGTACTGACATTATGTTTGTTTCATACCTCCTATATCTTCGCCTCGTACATTTCTTATATTTACTGCAAATCGAAATCTGCGTTACCTACTTGCTTGCGATGACAACAAGCAAAGATTTGCTTGTATAGTAAATTGTTCATATACTTTTATAGAATCAAAACTTTTCTGCAAGCATGAACTTTCTGCAAATAACAGAACGCCAAATGGAACATTTATTGGCCATAGAGAAACACGTGGGCTCAGTTGGTGAGGACTCAAGAGGCCAAGGATGAAAGTTTTTTTGTTGACAACGTGATCGGGAAAGGCGCGAGGCTTGCAAGTATTATCCTGTGTGCGAGTAATCGTAGGATGAGTGGATTCAGTTGCTGAAATGGGGGCTGATGCTGTCGGATCAGTGGAAGTAGAAGGTGCTGGAGTTAGTGGATCAGGACCAGGGGTCAAGGGCTGCTGTACTATGTCAATTGGTAATCGATCGGGCAATTCGTTAAACGATATCTATATTATGAGTACCTCTTCTGAACCTGTTTTCTTGTATATCATACCCGGTCTGAATTAGTCAAAAATGAGTTCCTTCTTCAAATCCATCAGTCACATCCGCCCTGCTGTCTCAATCGGTCGAACTGTATCGGTCAACTATAGGAAACTGGCTTGGTAAAGGTCAACGGTCCTGTTCAAGCATTGGCCCATAACGGGAGGCTAGCTCAGTAGATTATTTCTTTAGTTTAGGAGTGAATGCTTTGCTTTCTTTTCTTTGATCTACTCGTTCATGAATTCCATCCAAATAGTAAATAGAAAGAATTTCAAATCATCAATCATACAGAATATGCAATTCTTGTGAACGAAAGAGATATCCGATTTGAGAGTCAGGACCTTAAAGCTGATTATGGTGAATCCGGTGATAAGACTGGCAAAGCTTCTTTGCTCTAGGTAGAGGCGGCTGTGCTTTTCATTTTCTTTTATCTTTCCGCGAGGGCCTCTGCTTTCCTCGAGGGAATACGACGAGCACTCATCTCCAGCATTCAGGTGGTCCTATCATCTCTATTTCCTCCCGACATTTCATTTCCTTCTCTAGTCAGGGAAGCCATAATCGGTCGATGAAGTATATCTATAGGGAGTTTCTAATAAGAGAACTGGATGTGCGAAACTTGTGTCAAGAGGGGTGTAGAAAGGAGAAAAAGCATAGTTCAAACTAGTCTCATCACAAAAAAAGCCCATGATCAAATGTCTTCTTTGAGGTGGCACAAAGACGAAAGTAATTAGTTCAACAAGGCCGATGATAGAAGGGCTGGGCCTAATTAATTGTTTTGGTATAGAGATGAATGAGAGGATGGAGATAGCGCATTGAATGGTTTGAGGTAAACAATGATCCAATTTGAAGAGATAATGCGGGATGAAAGTTCGATATGTTTCTAAAAAAAATCAATTTGAAAGGCTATAACATTACATGCAGGTCCTTACCCCAAAATGCAAATTCTAAAAACATGCATACACAAAAGCACATAAACATGATACCTAATGTTACAACATCCCACCTGATTTGAGTAGTTAGTATCTTTATAAAGAGAGGTATTAAAGGTTACACGTTGGCGAACAGTACTGAAAAGGCAGTCATTGCTCAAACAAAGAATCCTCTTTTTTCTTTTAGAGCGTTGAGCCTGGCCGATAGTAGTAGTTACGGTGAATGTCACAATTCCTCTCAATGGGAAAACTGGAATTTCTATCCTCTCCGGATATTCTGATAGCAGTTTTCCTCCTTCCACACGCCCCCCTCTAAGGGGAACATCTTCTCATGTCGCGATGGTTCGTATGGTTTGGTGAATCAGGCATCCATCTTGGATTTGGATTCTCTCCAGGAGGTAAGTCCCTTGTCCATGATGGAGCTTATAGGAGACAACTTCTTGTCAAGATTCGTTCCAGATCCACTTGATTGATCTTGATCATTTTGAGTTGGTGGATTAGTTGTTCCATTTAAAGATTGATCTTTAGGGACAAAGAATCTGTCAAGCGAATCATCCATTACTGAGAAAACGTCATTGAACTCAAAGTAAAGTTGATGAATCAAAGCATCAAGATAGGTTTTCATGACATTTGCATTTGAATTATTGAGATCTTTTAGGATTTTACTTTTAGGAATATCAGAACCTTGATTTTGACTGATATCCTAGTTATCATTACCTTGCTTGTAGTCAATACAATGACTACCTTCACTAGAGACATGACAATTGTGGGTTAGACACAACCCGTGTACACATAAACAACTAGGACTAGGATGGGTAAAGATGACAGTCATTACTAGAAGAAGAGTTAGGGACGATCGTTTAAGAACAATTGAGCAGACCATATGTATGATCCTGAAGAAACACACCTCAACTATCGTTTAAACGCTAATTAGACTAATAACAAATTCGAGTATGAAAATAGCCCTGTGCCTCCCTAAAGCTATGCTGGAACCTGCACTCTCAATTCTGATTCATTACGATGGCACGGATTCCGATTCATTACGATGACACGGATGAAGTTGTTTGAGCGAAGCTGACAATAGAAAAGAAATCAGAATAGTCTCCTCCTAATAATAGTCTCCTCCATTGTAATTGTCTTGATTATGAATAGTCTACTACTAATAATCGTATCCTCCATTGTCAAAGTCCCGCCTATCTTGCTTGCTTTTAGCCTTCATAGACAAGCCATTCATTGAACCTTATCCTTTCCATGACCATCGAACATTTTTGAATTCCCTTTGACATCAATGATTTTGTGAACAGTCACTGTCCCGCAATCATGAAGCCATATCTGCATATGTGGTCTTTTAGTGAAAGCTAACCCATTATAATCAATTGGGTTGATATACCCATCTATTTTTTTGTGGATCTGGCTCATCCATGCAATAGATGGAATTCTCTACATTCCCACTTATGCCCTCGAGCGTGTCTAAAAACTCCATTATCTCGAGTTTACTGATTTTCTTTTGAGAAGTGAATTGGTTCACGATTCAAACTTCGTTACCACATCGGGTAAAAACGATTTCAGGATACTTTCCTGGAAAGTGTCTATCAAACAGATATTGATATACAACATGATATAGACATGTAGTAATATCTCCTAACGGTGGCGCGTGGGGGCAACAAAGGTAAGTCTGGTAACGCGAGTTAATGATCGGTAAATTGATAAAATGGTGAATTACCGCACTAAGCATCCCAGTCTGACTCAAGATCACATCCATATGTCCGCACATTGACAGTCTATCAAAATGATAGGGAGTCAATATTAACTGATAGATACTTTTGACTTGTCTTTGTTGATTGAGAAAGTCATAGTGATAGCTATGCAAATCATTAATATTGTTCAATCGTTTAGGGATGTTGATCCGCCTCCGCACATAATTATTCATCAGAATACTTACTAACGACATTATGAAAAGTGAGTCTAATGGGTTATCCGCTTCATAGATATGAACCCATTCACCATTGCATTCATTGACGAGAGTGGCAGAACATAATCTAGCTTCAGCATCCTGAACCATTCGATTGAATTGAAAATCAGGGATATCAGACCGCCTATAATATGAGAATTTAGCTTTATGCATTAGGGGTAAGTCAGACCTTATGACCTTTTCTTACAATTTGACCTTATCATGGGGCAAAACCACACTTCTCATCGTCAGCCTAAGTGATTGTTTCTTAGAGAGAAGTACCCTTGATTGGGTGCTTCGAACGCACTTCGGGAAGTGATAGTTCAGGAAAGGAAAAAGCTTTCTATCTGCTTTCTCTGTATCCACCTTTACTCGGTATTTTGTTCCTGATTTGCATTTCACCACCTTATCTATTTCCTCCATACTAAAAGGTTGAATGAGGGCCTCAGCTTCTTCATTAGATAAGCACCCTGTGATATCCCAGATATCATGCCGTAAGTGAACATTGCTTCACTCTACTCTCCCAAATCCACTTTCTAGTATGAAGTGATATGCTCTCTTAGCTCTTTTGGAGAATGTATAGATTTCTCACCATCTTCCTTGATAGAAATGCTATTATTTCATTTCCTCCCATTTGCTTTTTTATGGAAATAAGCAGTGCCCTGTAGCAGCCACTCTACCGTTCACCTCCTCTTTTCTGCCAATATAACTCTTCCATCTCACAAATTTGGACCAATTGAGCTTCCAGTTCATATCTTAGCCTCCATGAATTAGGATTTCGCTCTGTAGTTAAAGCTATCAATGACAGACATATAGCAGTAATTAGATTGGATTTGCTTCTTCTATTGTCAGTAGCATCATTAGCCTTCCACCCTCTCAAGAACTTCCGGAAGCCCTGAGACACTTGTTGCCAATAGTCAGGAATGGAACATTTGCAATAGTTCTTGTAGGCCATTTCTGTAACAGCATATCTCTAAACCCTTCTTGCGGATGGTTCAAAACGAAACTGAGTGGCATCCCCTATCTTCCCCATTTTCTAGAAGTAAAGGACAATGATCTGACCCGGCTTGCAAGAGGGATAGTAAAACTTAGGAAATAAATCCTCATAAGTGGAAGAAACCAGAACTCTATCCAAAACTTCTCTCACTGGCCTGTCTTGTTTGTTAGTCCAGGACACCAACCCTTCTCAGTTCCTGTAGTTCAGTTTCAGATATGAAAGCATTAAAAGCTTCCATCCTATTAATATGTATTCTGCCATTGTTTCATGAGCAAATCTGATCATGTCCCGCAAAGGTAGATCAACACTCTACACAAAGTTAGTGAGCTCTGACAAAAACATAGCTCTTAAAGACTGTTTGGTTGGACCATAAACATCCACCCAAGCACAATTATCACAAAGCCTCTATACTCAAACACCATGGAGAAATTGACCCTCCCCAATGAGGTCTGCATCCATGACATCCAGATTGACTCCAATAAGCATTCCACCTTTATCGCCTTTGGCTTGCAAAACCACTTGAAAAGCTTCGCCACCAATTGCCATTAACTCTTTATCCGAGAACTGTTCTCTCTTAGTTTCTTGCACACAAACTATGTCCACCACTCTATCACTTCAGAAGGTTGCCCCTTCTACCTTAAAGGCCCTCACATTCAAGATTAATGTCTTCATGGCGGTATCTTTTTTTGTTATGCCTCCTCTTAGCTCTGCTTTCGTAGTGTTCTTGTCACCAATTGGTATACAAGTGTGATTATCTAACTCTTCAACAATCTGAGTAATATCCTCATTCTACGAATCGAGCTTAACTCGACATGGAAGACTGCTCCTTCTCATGAGCAGCTAACTTCTTTTTCTAAGCAGCTTCATAAAGCAATGCTTGAGCAAGTTCTCTTGCTTTAATAGAATTTATAGACCTGTCAATTTCCTCATGTGTACTGCCCAACACTAGACCACTATCTACAGCAGATTTGACTAGACTAGCAGAATCAATGATGCAAATAGCATATATGTTAGTAGAAGACATACCTGGTTCATCAAAATTCTTGCGTGAAGCCATCCTTTCTGCACGTTGCTGAATAGGCATGCCATCCTTCAGGATCCTATCCTAGCACTTGTCCTCGTTGCTTTCATTCTTGCGTTTGCACCTCATTGAACTTCTCTTGTTCTTTGGTCATTCCAGAAAAAACCTCCATACCTTAATAATAGGGGCTTGTGTATAAAGGAAAGCAGCAAACCGGTCAAAGGCGAAGCTGTTCTATCTCAACTCTCTAACTTGAAGGAAGATGTGGCGGATCTCAAGGCTGGCTCTATTCCAAGTACAAGTTCCGAGGTGAAATGCGTTGATGTGGCCAATCGATATACAGTATAGTTGAATGGTTCGACAAGTTCACATGCCGGAGCTACCTGTTCTCCGCGATTCAAGTTGGTTCTTCTGCCCCGCGTATCTCTCCTGTGTATCCATCTTTAGCCGGCTATTCTCGTGGTCAGTATAAAAGCGACCTATTGTCCTGTTCCTGGCACAGCACTTCTTTCTTCCGGGCTTGTGTAGAACGTGAGTTGCACCTTCTTGTCACTTGTATTTATCTCTCTTCTGTTCAGCGAAAAAGAAGCTATCCGCTAAATCTTCCCGTGGGGCCAAGGTTTGTTTGACATAAGATAGATAAGTGACCTTACTACACACCCATGGGTGGAACTCTCACTCCGATTTGATTACCAGGTTGGGGATAGGCAAACTACTTATCAATGCATTTGTGTTGCTCTGGTGGCCACATATAGAAGAGTTGTTAGTGAAGTTAGCTAGAAAGGGTCGTCATTTCCCTACCATTCAATCTTCCACCTGCCAGATTTATCGTCACTATTTTATTATTGTAGGTATCAGTATCCATTGGATAAATCCCTCTGCATAACACTTCATCCCTGACTTTTATTGATAAGACGAATGTCTACTCTGCGTGGTTAACAAGCTTCTTTCCTCTCGGCCTAACCAAAAAATGTTCACGACTCCGATCTTCTTTCATCCGCAGTTCTTGCTAATGTCTTCACTTTCAAGGGAGAGAAGGAACCCGAGCCAACAAGGTTAGAAAGCGCTAGCGGTCTTAGGAAAGATGCCATTTCTCTTGTTTTAGCCAAGAATGAATTGCTCAAGCTGAATTTGAGTAGTCTTTCCCTTTTTTAGACCGTTGTTCTATGTCTAGATTTGACACATCGACAAGTTCCTCCACTCACAGATCCACTTTCTTTCGGGGCCATCAATAGAATAGTTATGTTCTTTAGCCGACGTTTTGGCGCCACAATCGATATTTCGATTCATCCTCTTCTTCCAAGGATTTCATAATTGAACCCATTTCATATGATGGGAGTTGCCGGAGTATTAGGCGCGGCTCTGCTATGTGCTATTCATGGGGAGACCGTAGAAAAACACTCTATTCGAGGACGGTGATGGTAAGCTTCTACATGCCCTCAGCGGCTAGGACACACGTTGGGTACTATTTGTGGAAAGTGATGCTTGGGATGAGCTAGTGCATTTGTTGGCTTTCGAGCAGAGCGGCGTGAAGCGGAGAGTTGGGTGGGAATCATTGATAGAAATTCGGATTTTCCCTGAGGTACGATAGCGTCTGAACTAAAGAAAGGGAATATGGAAAGTGAATGTGGTAAAGGATACCAAGAGTAGGTTCCATGAATGATTTTTAGGCGTCTTTTCTTTGAACAAATCAATCTATAAAGAAAATGGGATGGATCTTCCACCTATGCTATGAGTGAATCTTATCATCACTGGCGAGTGGTATCGTATCACCGTCTTTGTCCTGAAAACATCTGCAGAGCTAAGCCAGTGTAGGCTTTGACACTACTTATATTCGCTACAAGTATTACACTAAACCGCTACACTCTTCTCTTATGCTTCAACCGCATAGGCTAAATAAGCCGCTCATCCCTGGCGAATCCTACCCACATAGGAATGCGGAACCATCGGGGAAAGGCAAAACATATTCAATCCCAGGAGAGAATTCACTGGTTTGATAGGACCAGGCAGAGGACCCTGATCACCTTGCCAACGAATTCAAGGCCTTAGGAAAATCATCCTACAATGGACCATAGGGACTGAGAACGAAGAATACATCAAAATAAGGTTAGGGGGATAAAAAGAAAACCTCCTCCCATTCAAAGTCATCTTCAAGTACCTTTTTGATTCTTTACCGAGTATGGATGGATCAACTATAGGTTTGAGTTTAGCCAAGATACATACATTTAAAGTGTATGAAAATCCAAGATAGAATCAGGGCTATCTAAAAGCTAGGAAGGAGAAGACCGGGTGATTGAATATGACTTGCTAACAGATCCTACTCTTCCTTAAGCGCTAGTTCTATTCACGATGGTTCAGTTTTGAGAGAAAGTAGTTACCTAATAAGATATATGAATATTCCATGATCTACGATTATCAAAATCTTCTTATAGAAGTATAGTTCTTTCTTCTTTTATAAAAGGAAGTCTTGCTCTCCTTCTTGCCGCTACTTGCGTTGCGAGCCAATCTTCAAACTGTTATGGAGAAGTCGTTTACTGATTAGCTGCTTGAACGTGGAAATATTTTGGCATATCTGCTCTTAGGTTAGTACGAGAACTCGACTCTACTCATGCTATAGTCGAGGATGTACTTATACTACCCAAAAGAGGGATCCATTAATGGGGTTCATTTTTAAAGGAATATCAGCTACTAAATGGTCTATGGCTTTGTCTGGGTTTATGGGCTAAGAGTCACCACGATGGTAAAAGGACAAGTGGAAGATGATCTCCAATTGTTCTCTTTTCTTTTTCGTCGGTGGAAACGTGTTCAAGGTTGGATAGAGAAGACTTTGTCGGTGGGGGGAAAGGAAGTGTATTGATAAAGTGTCTCTTGTCCAAGCCGTATCTACATATTCTATGTCATGCTTCAAATTACCGAGGGGATTGTTTGTATCAGCACATAACGTTGCTGATTAGAGCGTTCTGGTTTAGCAGCAAGAATGGAGAAAACGGCATGGGTGTCATCGGACTTGATGACGATGTCGAAGTATACGGGAGGCATGGGATTTAGAGACATTGAAATTGAGAATCTGCTTGCACCATTTAAGCCTGGCGGATTCTACAAGATCCTATGTCTCTTAGCGCCCGGGTGTTGAAAGTGGTTTATTTTCCAACTGCTCCTAAGTGCTGCTCTAGGAAACAAGCTATGAGATATGGACGGGAATCTAAAATGGGCTGAGGCAATCTGTAATATTCCTATTAGCCATGTCACTTAGGGAAACTTAGGCGTGGCCCGCATTCTAAGAAGACCGGTAACAAAGGAAGGAGACTATCTATTTTTGAGACTATGGTTACTCTTAGCTTGACATACAGAGTTTAGGATGTGATCGATCGGTCGGGAGGACAATAATAACAATGTAGAGAATTGGTCTAGCTACAACCCTCCAGTGGAATTAAAGCGACTCGCCAAGGCCAGTTCGATAGAAAGGGAACCCTTGTGGAGAGACAGGATCCCCATCTTTCGGTGGAAGAACCGATTGATCTTACGCCCTATGTTCTTGGTAAAGTGAGCTATGTCATAGCCTATTGCTACCCGATCTACAAGTCGGTCTACTTGCTCTTGCCTTGATTGGAGCAGCTTTGAGTAACAAAGCATTAGTACTTTCTCGTAACAAAGCGTCTGAACTTTGGAGAAAATGGGCATGGTCGGAAAGCACGGTAGAGGCAGCCATTCTCTGATTGTTCAGTCGGATTGTTTGAGCGTGTGGAGGCTATGAACAGCGACTTTGGTTCATCTACTTGAGGCTTATGATATGATATTGGGAGCGGATTGGTTGGAACAACACAGCCCCATGTGGGTTCACTAGAAAAACAAAATCATGAAGTTTGAGCACAAAGGGGAACTGATTACTCTTCATGGCGTGTCTGACAATGTTTCTTAGTTTATGTTCTGATGGAAGTTTCTAAAACTATGAGTTTTGTGATCGATAAAGCGGCGGAGCCAAGGAAATGGCTAATTAGGTAGCCTTCCACATGGCTTTCTCACTATCGAAATCAGAATCTAGTCCTAGCACTTATTCAATGTGATGGCAGGAATAGATACGGGGACATAGGATCTCCTTGGCGCAACCCTCGGGTAGGGAGGAATTGTGCCACCCGCACGCAGGGCCCATAGAGTCGTAATACTTTATTCGAAAGATAGTTGTGGCCTCAGACAATTTACCTACTTGATGTGGGTAATCCTTTTTGCATCTTGACTAGACTCAATCTTTTATTCACTGTTTCAAGTGAGTTCCCCGTGCTATCCTTTTCATTCATGACCTAAGAAGTGGACATCTAGAGGCAGCTCATAGAATCTTGCAATCGAAAACAGAGCGAGAAAACGCCTAAGGTAGCTAGCTATTCGTTCCACTCTGGACCCAATCCTTTGCTCCTCGTGTACTTGGGAAAAAGACAACAGCGGGTGCAGGTGAAAGAGGGGGTTTTGTCATATCCGTATGCGCACTTGCACTTTTGCTTCAATTGACTTATTGTGTGGGTGCGAGATCCTTCCCAGATGGTGTTTCTCTTATCGAATGCTTCTCCTGAATGGGTTAGTCGAGAAGATTCCAGACGGTGGTTGATGCGATTTCTGTTGGATATGTCTTCTTAAACTACGACTCTTTTATCTCGATCTGACAACTCTCTTACTTCCCCTTACCGAGATACTTTAGACTCTAGCAGATAGCGATATCGATATTTCAATTCGATCATTCGAAATGCAAGATTCTGCCATAGCGAGAAGGACCTGATCGGAAAAGTACACCGGGTGTGGAATGCAAAAGAAGGGGGTTTCATGCAGTATTTAGGAATAACAGGGTCCCCAGATGTTCCTGATAGTGGTAAAGGTGAAAGAACCTCTACGGAATGAATGCTAAAACTAGTACCTCTGTGTTGGCCTTGCCTTGGCACTGATCCTCGTCTTTGTTGCATAGAAGACGGACGTGCCCATTCATCCGAAATGGATGTGATTCGTTTTCCCAAAGTAGTTCTTCCACGGCCTGAGAAATAGCGTAGTTGATCTTGTCGAGCAAAGCAAAAATAACTCCATCGAAAGGGTAGATATCGTTCAAGTCTGCAAATGCAGTTAGAACGTGCTTTGATCACCAACCCAACGGTTTGATCGAGGTGCTTACTCCTTTTTTGTTTGATAAAGTGGTAATATCCTGGGTGCCGTATTAGCAATCTTACCTTCCCGAAAGAAGACAAATAAAGTGTATTACTCCTGGCCTCTGTGCTAACAAGCACACCCCCGCTCACCTCTTGCTGGCTCTTGTCCTTGACCTAGACCCCCTCTAACTAAATACTGGTGACGAAAAAGATACATTGTACATTGGAGTGGATGGTACTGCATTTCTCGAAAGCCAAACTAATACTTTCTTGGAGGTCGAATCTCACTTATTTCACTTTAAGGAACGCTTTTCAGAGTCGGGGATAATAGACCCATGATATCAATTCAATTAGGCTGTCAATAACTCTATTCTTTCCTAAAGGAAGCAAGTGGGGCTATGGTTCGTACTTTTTGGTAGCGTTGTCTTCCATTGCTCTTTTGCTTGAACCTTCATCCCTTTTAGTATTGATTCTCTCCTTGTAAGGCCTTGCTATCCTCGCTCTATAAACAAGACCAGAAAGGATAGCTTTAAGGCACCCTTATTAGTAAACTTAGTGTGTTATCGGCCTTCTTCCAGGACATCCGAAAAGAAGGGCATTAGAAAAGCGTCTTTGAAAGCAACAAAGTGGCAGACATTTTTTTTGAATTACGAGAAGAAATTCCCAGCCATTGCTAGGCTGAGCCATGTTAGCAAAGAATGGTTTCTCCAACAATATGAGGAGAAATCACGACTAAAATGGTAGTGGTCACAAACCCCTTCCGTGTACAATTGAAAACATTAACAATCTGAAAGCAAGAATCATCATTTATCGGGAATGCCTTCCTCTACCAAAAGAGAAAGAGTTGAAGATAACGAAGGAAAGTGGGTGGATACAAAACCAGTTCATATCACTTGTCTTTCTGGTCTTTCAGAATCTCATCGAATACTAGCAAATGCGTTCTAAGAGAAAATAGAAGCACTAGAGAGCTCAAGTTCACTTCATTCATCACAAGATGCAAATGAGAATCAAAATGGAGCTAATGAGGAAGAAATCACTTCTACTTAAATAGTTCAATACCAACCAACACATCAAGCAATAACCAGATAGATGGAATGATAACTGGTAATACGAAGATATCAACAAAAAGAGTCACGAGGCTCGATAATGACCAATGGGTTAGGATCTGAGGAAGCTTAGTTTGGATGATTGAATATTCGCTGTTCTGATTGTTGAGATACTGCAAATCCAATTATCCAACAATTTCAGTCCATTTTCCTACTTTTTCTGCAAGGGGTTCAAGGGGAAAGCATTAGCCCTATCCTTAATATGACTCTCTGTCACACGGATGTTCTCTATTTCCCAAAACCCCTATAGTCGAAAAAAAGATCGAAACAGGGATAACCCAGATCACTCGGACTAGCTGAACTCTCCAGAACAAACACAACCTAGGTGGTTTGACTAACGTTTTGGCACATTAGACTAACCTAACTCCTTAAACTATAGACCATTATCCCATAGCAGACTCACGATAATCATTTGAATTTCATATTTGATCAAAATGCTGCAACTGACATCAGTTCAAAATAGTTTGCATTTTGAGTACCCGTGCAATAGTCCTAGAACTTAAGATGAACACATTGAGCTATCATGTTGAGCAACACCAAAAAAAATTGCACTAAGAACCAAGGATATGTAAATCAAAGGTAATGGGCTTCAAAATCAAGAACTGCTAACAAACCAAGGATATAAGAATATTCATTAGGTTAATCACTTTTCTGTGTTCATTAGTGAACTTCCCCAGATAACAAATGTCTAGAATCTCCAGATAAGGAATCTCTTTTCTTAATATCAATATCAATGGAATCTCTTTTCTTATCTAACGTATTATCATTATTTGATGGGCCTACCGTTTTTTCCTAGCCGAATCAAAAGTTTATGAAGTCAAACCTAGCGGCCTTGCAATGATAAGTAGTCCAGTCTAAGAAGAAGTGTTGTGATAATCAAAAATACTAGCCGAAAAAGCGGTTCCATTCGAATACTCTGCTGCGAGAAAGAGGTAGATCTTATTAATCGACAATCTGAAAGTCTTTGTCATAAAGGGACATAAAGAAATAAAACAACAACAGGTCTTTGCAATACATCAGTATTCTTCTACAACAAGAAGAAGAGGCAATACATAAGTATTATTCATAAAGGCAATACATGAGATATCTCTACACACCACACCTTCACTTGATACATGAGATATCTCTACACACCACACCTGAAAAGAAAATACTGAACAATACAATACTTATGCTCACTACACTCTTGATCAGGAAGTACCAGCTCCTCATAAGTGAGGCAACAGAACAGAAGTAGAAGCTACCGGATTCATGCCCGCTAAGAAAACCTCTTCTTATTTAGATCCTGAAAAAACAAAAATAAGTAAGAAGGAGCAGTAGTAGTAGGAAGACTTAAGTGACTTCGTTCATTTAAGTTGAGATAGACGAGTAACTACCTTTTTCTATTTTTGTTTCTACGGTTGGGAAGCCGCCGCCATGATGAGCTATTGTTGTTCTTCCAGCAGCGCCCTCTTACTGTTTTCAAGAATGTGGATTGCATTCCTCAGATGAAGTATATGATTGTGTATATCACTGGATCGTGGAAGCGAAACACAGGCGCCGAGATGACACCAGGATTTGCTCTAGTTCGAGCCTATTGTTTTCTATATTGAGAATTTCACGAGGAATGAGGAAAGTCTTGCAGCGATATCCATGGCTTCTTTCTTGTCCATAAAATAGAGAGTCTTGAAGCTTCTATTTATAGGCGAGCCAGCAGAATAATTTCTTATTAGAAGTCCTTTTTTAATATGTAACATAGATAATTTGCCCATAATTCATGTCCTCCATTAGTGCGAAAAGAATGAATCCTTGAGTCCCCGGTATCGATCGACCACGGCTTAATCGATCACATCTGAGGCAATAATAGAGTGAATAATTCATAGAGTACTCCACCACGAGCAGCGAAAGCTCAGCCAATCCTCACTCGACGGCTCGTCCTTGCTTAGGAAAAAGCCGAACCACTCGTAGATGGATCTTTTTTTCTACCTTTTCATTCTTGATCGTTCGCATATGTCGCCGATAGTTAAGCTGTTCGGCTAGCTCTCGAATCAATAGACCACCGATTTCTTTCTCGGTCGATGGGGTGAAATTCCTCTCATTTCCGAATGGTCTATGGGGAGAAGCTATAATCCTCACTTTTCCTAGCGTCTAGGCACCACCTATAGCGCTCATCAAGAAAGCATTTCACATCGTCTGCGTGCATCAATTATTGCTGCTTTTGAAGATAGGCGAATCTGAATGAAGAAGACTTATCTCCGCCGTTGCTCGAGCACGAGCTGCGCTGTAGTGCAATGGGTCTTTCAAGGATCGAATTGGGCGTTCATCCTCGAGGAGATCCTGGACCTTCACATTTTTTCATTCAACGGGTCGATACCAGCAGCTTTTGGTAACCAGTCTCGGCTCTAGCACCTTGATGCAAGCCAGAATAACCTCACTGGATCAATATTCCCAGGAATAACAGCGTTGGTGAACCAGTTGACACTTGATCTCTCATCAAACAGTTTGGTGGGGCCAATACCTAGGGAGATTGGTCAACTGGAAAATCAGGAATTGCTAATTTAGAGACAGAATGGTCTTAGTGGAAGCATTCCAGAAGAGATTGGTAACCTGAAGCTGCTAAAAGTTCTTCAACTCCCCGGATGCAAGTTCATAAGCACCATCCCTTGGTCAATTGGTGGTCTCAAAAGTTTGAAGGAACTTGATATATCAGAGAACAACTTCAATGCTGAACTGCCAACATCTGTGAGCTGGGCAATCTAACTCGGTTGCTTGCAAAGGTGCTGGGCTCAGTGGGAGCATACAAAAAGAGCTTAGTAACTGCAAGAAGCTTACGCTCATAAATCTGTCCTTCAATGCCTTCACAGGCTCTATCCCTGAAGAACTTGCAGATTTAGAAGCTATTGCCACATTTTTCGTTGAAGGACTTTCGGGTCATATTCCAGATTGGATACGAAACAGGCGAGTGTTCGATCCATATCTCTTGCAGAAAACATGTTCAGTGGGCCTCTGCCAGTGCTGCCATTGCAACATTCTCTGTAGAAACCAACCAGCTCTTAGGTTCTATCCCAGCCGAGATATGTCAAGCCAACTCTCTGCAGTCACTCATATTGCACAATAATAATCTAACTTGGAGTATTATAGATACATTCATTTAAAGGATGCAAGAACCTCACAGAGCTGAACTTGCTAGGTAACCGTCTTAATGGTGAGATACCAGATTACTTGGCTGAGCTACCGCTAGTAAAACTAGAATTGTCCCAAAACAATTTTACGGGAATGCTGCCTTGTGGGAGTCATCAACCATTTTGGAGATCCGTTGGTGTCCACAGGTTCGAACTCTCTTTACCCAAAGTAGTATATCGGAATGGCTTTTTTACTAAGCACTACCAGAAGCCCTCATGGCATCCTGTAGAAACGTGGTTGCATCCTCACACACACACAATAGCGCGTAGGTAGGTGGTGAATGATCGATCGAACTGAGTGAGTGGACATTGGAATCCGTCGTTACCTTCCTCATTGTCTTAGCTTTCAAAAGAATCTCAACAGAGGGCTTTAGAGTCTACGACCGATGGATGCCTTGATTGACTGATTCAGATGGGAAATCAAAAAGAAATGAGAAATCTTCTGACTGGGTGTGGTTGTGTGCTTTCTGAACTCAACCGGGGTTAGGAATAGAGGGTAGCGACATATCATACTAGATCCGTAACCTATAGAAAATCAAGAAAGGACTAGTACATAACTTGTATGTAGGTTGGCGAGGCTACCTTCTGATCCTTCAATGAAAGATTCTATCCGGATAAGCAGTGTAGAAGATCTTGGAGCAAGCTGCCTTTCTCACTGGAAAAGGGGAATACTAGATAGAGTGCAGGGGCGGAGCTGAACCACCATGTCTTGCAGCGGCTTAGGAAGTACTAGGGTCGGCAAAGGATGGAGTGGATTAGTGGAGAAAGTATTTTGCTACCTAGGAAGTAGCATTCTGCCAGGAACCTTCGAGGGATGCCAAGGACTACGAACGAAGTGGGATCATTTGAACTTTCCTTATATATATATGCAACTTTCCTTCATTCATTCATTCTTATCTCTATTAGGGACACTGTAGTATGCCACTACACTTGATGGCCAAGCAACGAAGTACGATCCATGGGGAAGCAAGGATTAGTTGGTTCGCCGTCACTAGGAATGGTTATCCAAACCAGGGAGGAACGGAGAATAGAGATGTGGGTAGAGAGTTTAGAACAGAAAGAATGGAGTGAGTGATGCCGGGTATCACGAACGGAGAATAGAGATGTGGGTAGAGAGCCCTCAGTCAACTAGTTTACCTTTACTCAAAGCTATTAGTTTGGTTGTATTGTTGTAAACTAGACTAATGCATCATATACCTTAACCCTCTTATGGCATGGGGAAGAGAAAGTCGGATCAGACAGTGTTTTGATAGCAAGGGTAGAGATAGACAATGGTCGTGCTATTAGCCATGCCATGGTGGTACGCTAAGTATAATTCATTCAACAAACAAAGGGTCAGCAGATACCAGAGAATAGGGCTCAGCAGATGTAGATGAATTCTTGACTAGAGTCTCAATAGAAGTAAGGACTAGGTGTTTTAGCAGCACTGGTTTATGCATAATAGCTAGGTAAGAAAGTATTCGAGGGTAAGTAACTAGAACTAATAGAAGAGTGATATTCCTTTAACCGAGCAAGAAAGAGATGGGATAGCTGATATGAACTGCAAAAGATGGCCCTCAAGGAAGTTAGAGAGCTTTGTAATATTTACTAATGTGGTCTCTCTAAATGTCTGTATGAATCCAAGTCCCTCTGTATGAATGCACTAAAGGATGAGGTCAGGGCAGACTGAGCTGTCAATTATCAGTACTTCCTCTGTCCTAAATTAGGGCGTATATAGTTTTTGGTTAAAATCAAACTTTTTAAAATTTAACCAACTATATAGGAAAAATGTCAACATTTATAATATCAAAACAGTACCAATAGAACCTTCACGAATTATATTTTTATATTACATGCATTTGGTATCATAGATGTGTATATTTTTTCCAATAGTCTATCAAACTTTAAATTTTTTACTTGCGTCCTAATTTGGAATAGAGGGAGTACGAGAGTAGGTATTATCATGACTCGCAGATTTGACAACAAAGAATCCACATTTCACAGAACTGAATTAGAAGCTACACAAGCATAAAACAAGCCCATATCAAATTCTCATACAGACATTCAGAGACTGTCAATCAACATCAGCAATATGCACTTAACAACTAACATGGGAAGAGTTTGAGCTGCTACACCTACCACAGATGTCCTAAAGCTACAAACATTTACCAACAATCTTCTTCAAGCAGATTATTTTACTTGGCCCTCTGCAGAAGAGCAGCCAAGGTCACTTCACTATCGCTTCGAGGGAGGCCTCCCATCATCATCATCATCATCATCATCATCATCATCATCATCATCATCATCATTATCCTGATCCTCCCCACCCGACCTCTTCCTCTTCGAAGAGGACTGCGCCTTTACAGAATCATCACCATCTTCAGCATCATCCTCCTCATCAATCTCATCATCATCGGCACCATTACCATTTTCTTCTGGCTCAAAATCACTGGAATGCTCTTCATCCTCAGCATAGCCAAGCGGCCGCACCAGATACTCAGTTCCCAGCTCCTCCTGACAAGGAACAAGCAGTGTAAGTCTCACAAGTATTCTCACTGTTTGACAGCAGATCCTAAGATGCTATTCCGTAGTTGCATACTGATAAGATTTCAGTTCAGAAGACCCAAGTTTAAATATATTTTTGGGATCAGACTGACGTGCAATTTCTCATCATTCTTAGTAATCCATTAAGGACATCTGAGATGAATTAATCATCACTTCCCAATAGAAAATAAACACTTTTTTTTTCTAAAACAAGTTTAGAAACATGTGTGGGACCAGACTGACAGTGCAGTTTTTCATCATTCTGAAAAAACCCATTAAGGACATCTGAGATGAATTAATCATCATTTCCCAATTGACACATAGAAGGCAAGATAAGTAAGAATAGCATAAATATATATCCAGCTTCTCCCTTCTACTAAAGAAAAAACCTCGAGACAGGCATATTCAGAAAACAACTATGTCGCTCGTAGCAAAATGGCAAAAGTAAACAACAGCAGATGACTTGCAGAATATGTACCCACTGCAGCAGTGCTCATGGAATCTTTCACATTAGAGAACAAATTTGGAGAATCAGATAGCTGTCATCTTATATTTTACTAGATGATAGCTTGCTTGGCAACTAAATATTTTAAGGAAAATATAAATAGGAAGGAGACAAAAATGATCAGTCACTGTTTGGAAGAGCTCTAAGCCCATCCTCAGAAACAGCCTCTGATAATCATCACATTCAAAAATTGTTTAACATAACATTTTGAAAGGGAATACAAGATAAAAGGACAGGCAGATTTTAATTTTTGGATCAGCAAGGCAAATCAGTTAATTTGCAGCACAGAGAGAGCTCTAGGCTCATCTCTCAGAAACAGCCTCTGATAATCATCATATCCTAAATCTACTTTTTAAGGAAAAATATAAGAGAGAAATAAGTATTTACTAGTGTTTGGATAAAAGGACAGGAAGATTTTAATTTTTGGATCAGCAAGGAAAATCAGTTAATTTGCAGCACAGAAAGAGCTCTAGGCTCATCTCTCAGAAACAGCCTCTGATAATCATATCCTAAATCTATTTTTAAGGAAAAATAGAAGAGAGAAATAAGTATTTACTAGTGTTTGGATCAGATAGGCAAGTCAGTTATTTTGGAGCACAGGATGGGCTCAAGGCTCATCCTCAAAAACAGCCTCCGATATTCATCATATCCTAACATGTTTTTTAATAAAAAATATAGAGAGAGTAGCCAAAATACCACTAGTGAAACCCAACTTGCCAAAATAACATGTTTTGGCATGTTTGGTTTTGACTGGTGGTATTTTAGCCAAAAGAGAACAAAATGGTTGGTTTGTGCTTTGGATCAGATATGCAAATCAGTTGGTTTGCAGCACAGGACGAGCTTTAGGCTCATCCTTGGAAACAGACTCTGATGTTCTTCATCTCCACACAGACAAAAGAAGAGAAATAATGAAGTGTTATAATATTGCTTTGGATCAGACAGGAAAATCAGTAATTCTGCAGCACAGGACAAGCTCTAGGCTCATCCTCTGACACAGCCTTCGAAAATCATAATCTCCAAAAACAAATGACCAGGGCCTAAGATAAAGCCAAGAACTACTTTCCCATCAGACAGATCTACCCCAAATTATTTGTAGATCTAAGGATCCACAAAGAAATAATTAGATTTCTAAGACAAGAAATCAGATTGTAATGATCCACAGGGGACATATTGGAAAATGCGTAGAACCAGTATTTTAGGGGCTGTGGTGCAAAACCAGGCTTCATCTATATCAATATAAAAAGACACAGAGGGGGGCAGATCCAACGAATCTGAGCCATCTAACTATCATCCAACACTTCGTGTAGCACCCATGATCAACTGTAAAACACACCCAAACGGACACCCCCAGTAATTGCTCTAATTAATGGCTCAACAATTGCTCTAATTAAAATATATGTTGTTGATAGGTAGACGAGTATATGAAAGTACCAAAGTTTAGAATTCGCAATCGCATACTTCTCCCTAGGCTTTTTGTCGCATAGGTTGACACTCTACAAGTAAATTTGACATGTTAGTTTAAACGGGTAGGGTATAGTATACCCATGAGTACAAATCTATACCCGTGCCCATACCCATAACTTACCGGGTAGGGTATGGTACCTGCGGGTACCCGTACCCATGGGTAAAATTGCCATCCTTAGTCTATATGGTACAGACCGTGAAATGAAATTGGGAGTGAGATGTCCCTTAATATAAAAAATGTACTTCCTTTCCTTCATAATAAGTGACTTTGATTTGTCTAGAATCACATGTATGCGTTTTACGTAAAGATACCTGTGAATGTTGACAGATCCAAGTCACTGATTTCTGGACAGAGGGTACATTTAAAAGGTTTATGTCAAGAGTTGTTTTTGAACTTTAAACATTTTGTATTGTGCAATTATAAATTGTAAGGGTATTGTAACATGGTGAATAAAAGAGGTAGATAGACTCCATAAAATTTGTAAGACACCATAATAGGAAGAACACAATGATAACTTTTGTTTTGCTCCAAACTTTGATTTACTAAAAAATTGGACAATTCATATAGCTAAAATTCTTGATACATTTGATGAAATGGAACATGATCTCTACGTTTTTAGTTCAATCCCATGCAGATTTCTCTACGTTTGATGAAATGGAACATGGTAAAAATGGTCTTGCATTGCATTGTATGTACGGTTTCTTCAGAATCTGAATCGTAACTAAATGAGTTTCATATTTTCTTGTATGTATGTCCTGGCAGCTATGTTGCCTGGGCTGTCTACTCTGTTGGAGGCTTTCATTTCTGCATGTCCTATTGTGGACTGAACAGAGCTACAAACTCACCGTGTCATCAGATGAGCAGTGCAGATTTCAGAGGTACGCAATGTATACTTTCCACTTTATTCATCTATTGTGGAGTTCAACAATATAATCTGTTTTATAAAATTATTTGTTCTCTATACCCATTGTTTTATTTAGAGACTGTAATGTTGCTCATTATGATTCTTCACCTGGACAAATGTGCATGTACAGAAATTTTGTGTATCTCTGTGGACATCACATGTGAGCAAACATGGAAATGGAGAATGTGCTCATATATATCACCCTCTTTTAGTGAGCTGTTTTACCCATGTAGGAAATCAGAAGTTCAGCCATTAATCAAACAAGAGATATTAGCAAAGTGAGCCATCAAGTTGAATTGCGTGCAAAGTTCGATAAGGGATAACATATGTTGCTTCCTATGCCAAGGAGTCAGTGTGAGAGTTGTGCTTCGAACATGTCCAAAATTATCCATCAATCCTATGAAAATTTTGATCTAGGAAGGATTAACCTCCATTCATACGATTTGAGGGATTGCGCATCTTTTTGCTCGAAAATAAATGCCAAGTCCTGCAGGTTGTCAGGACTTAAACAAAGCATGCGTGAAGTATAACTCCTGGTTTTGTGGAATTGAACAAAGCACACATGAGCAATATACATGAGGAGCTTGACAATTAGAGCAAAGGAAGTTCAGTTGACTACAGAAGTGTTACTACCATCTCTAAATCCTCTATTCCAGTAAGGTCGTCAACAGTAACTTCAAAAAAAGTAATGTTAGGCTTTTAATTTGCTTTTGTCGGCTTCTGTGCAACAAAAGAGGTACTGTATTTGAATAACGTTTAAGTATTTAATACCTCAGATGGCATCATTTTGACTGTATTTGAATATCGTTTAAGTATTTAATACCTCAGATGGCATCATTTCTGTGTAAATATCTCATTTTTATGTGAACGTATGCTAATATAATTATACATTGTACATTTTCTTATAATTTTCTAGCAACATTTCATAAATTTAGACAGTCTTTTTTGCTCTTGAGATAAACATAACCCAGTCAACACGTGCATTGCATGTGCAACATTACTAGTCCAGGTCATAAAAAGCTAAGGCTCCGTTTGGGAGCTCAGTTTTTTTTAAGTATTCTGAGGATACTAGTTTGGCAACAAAGTTTTTCTAAAACTAAAGTATATCAATACCATAGTATTTTAGTGCCAAGCAAAGCAATACTTCAGTTTTTCCCTTTTCTAAGTTTTAGAAAAAAGAGGGTCTAGCCTCTTTCTCAAATACTTCAAAAAAACCATAGATTTGGAGAATACTTCAGTTTTAAAACCATACTATTTGTTGGATCCAAACACCTCAAAGTATTTAATACTTCAGTTTTTTCAGAAACCAAAGTATTTCCTCAATACTTTAAAAATACTTTGGGTGCCAAACAGGGCCTATTTATAGAAATACCAAAGTATTGAATACTTAATGCGTCTGGGCCCAAGGAATAATGTGGTGAGAAACGCTAGCTTCGCTCCTCAAGAAACCCACAATAAAACTGCATTTCCCAAACGCTTTTGAGCTTTTGCCAAAACTGAGAAATACTACAGTATGGTGAAACTAAAGTATTTGTTACCTATACACTGAAATACTTCAGTTTTAGAATACTGTGGTTTAGAAAAAGCGGAGCTCCCAAACTAGGCCAAATGTTTTTTTGGTGTAAAACTTTTGAAAAAAGAAATCACAAAGACTTTTCTTGGAAAAGGGATAGGCCTGTGATCTAATGGACTAGATACAGACCACAGAACAGCGCGGGATAGGTGGATAATAAGCCTATTGAATGTCGTTACCACATCAGTGAATGGATTGCGACAGAGTAAACGGTATTGCAGAGTATAATCAGCAGAGATCTAAAAGAAAAACACAAATAAGAAAATTCTGCGTGTTGAGCAAAAAAACAGAATTCTGATAACCAGATCTAGCTGACTAACGACCAAAAGACAACGTGGTCTGCCCACTTTTTTTCAGATCCGAAAGCAATAAAACGTCACAGGGCAAGAAGATGAAGCTACGGATATTTTACATATCTTCCACGGGCTTTCCTATGAGAAGGCCTCGACAAACCGCCAGAAACTAAGAAAAATTGCCATGCGATGAGAAATTGGGCTTCTGTTCTGAAATCGAGAAATCCAGATCTTGAATTTCCAGCATAAGGAAGTTACATGATTAGAGAAAACGTGAACACTAGTACTGAGATCTAAAAACACCGAATGAAACAAAGACTGACTGAGATAATTAACGAGAACATATATCTGTTATAGACAACAAAACGAATTTAGGAGAAATTATACCTCAGGTTCCTCCTCTCCATCAACCTCATCGTCGTCGTCATCTCCTTCATCGTCGTCGTCGTCATCATCATCATTGTCACCGGCCTCCTCTTCATCACCGTCTTCCTCTTCCTCCTCGTCAGAGATGTCCACAACATGCTGCCCGGCGGACCCTTTCTCCTCGCCGTCAACCTCCTCGTCGGCGTCCTCTTCGTCGTACTCCTCCCCATCAACCGCCTCCTCCTCATCATCTTCATCGTGTTCCTCCTCCACCTCCTCGTCCACATCCACCACCTCTTCCGCTGCAGCCTTCTTGGCCGTCGCAGCGGCGGCGGCCTTGGTGCGGGCGATCTCCGCCGCCCGCTCATCCCCTTCCACAGCCGGCTTCATCTCCTCTGCTATACTACTAGAAACGAATCCTCGGGGAAAGAATTCTTCACCTGGTTTCAGCTGGTGTTCTGGTTGTGGGAATTTTAGGGCAAATTCTGGGCGAATTTGTAGCAGGCGGGGAAGAACACAGGGCCGTCAGAGCCTCTAGGTTTGGGCAGATGGGGCAGCAGAGATCCTGGCTGTTGGGTACAAGAACAGGCGGGCCGTCAGAGCCTCTAGGTTTGGTCAGATGGGCCAGCAGAGATCCTGGCCGTTGGGGTACAAGAACAGGGTTCCTGGGCGGCAAGAGCACACGTCGAGTGGGAGAACCCGCTAGGGCTGACGTCAGCATGATGAAAACAGGGTGTGTTTGGATTGCGGTTAAAATGTATTTTATTAATATTTTAGTCATAACCAAAAAGTTATCTTTTGTTTGGATTGTTGCTAATTTTTTGGCATGCAATGCTCTATTATCGACTCTATTTCAATTTTTTTAACCAATGTTGGTCAATTTGTAAAAGTCTCAACCAAAATCTTGGCTAGCCAAATATTTGGTGGAGAAATCTTGGACACAAAACCCAGAATCTGTTTCATGCCATTTCAAGGTTCTTGGAGTATCTCTAGCCGTGCCCGTAAATAGCAAACCGTAAACGTTCGAGTCCGAGTTCGGGATGCTGAATCCGCGATTTCCGCTTAGCGGAGGCATCGGCAATCGATGGTGGAAGTAAAGTAATATTCGCATATTACATTTTGTTCTCGATTCTGAGAAGCCCCTTTCAATGGATGAACTACAAACAAAACCGTAAACATTGTTTTGACAGTTTTGCCAGCAGAAGACATTTTGGATATCAAATGCGACAATTGTTCAAATAAAATAATATAACACAAATAAATCATCTAAATTACAATATTCAATGAATCAAATTACAACAATTGTTCAAATAAAATAATGTAACAAATATGAATGGTTTAAATTACACACGTTTTACAAGTACAATGAAATTTTTGGGGACATCATCTCTTGTCGACCAGCATCCAATGGTGCTCGATGAGATCATTGTTGAGTTGGAGATGAGTGATTGCATCTTCAATTTTCCCATGGGTCTCAAGGTAATCTTGGATGCGGTCGGGGTTTCTTTGTGGTTGCACACGGGTCCCAACATTATGTAAGAACTCTAAATTTAAATCTCTTTCATCTTCGATGATCATGTTGTGAAGAATCACACAACATGTCATGATGTTGCATAAGTTTTTTTGTCCCAAAAATGAGAAGGGCCCCAAACAATGGCAAACCTTGCTTGCAAAACACCGAAAGCTCTTTCATTGTCCTTTCGGCATGCTTCTTGAGCTTGTGCAAAATTGGCTTCCTTCTTCTTCCTTGGAGTTTGGATAGTTTTAACAAATGTTGACCAAGCCGGATAGATGTCGTCGGCAAGGTAATAGCCCATGGTATAATCATGTCCATTGACCTTGAAGTTGGAAGTCGGGGCTTCTCCATTAGCTAATTTTCCAAACAACGGGGATCTATGCAATACGTTTATATCATTGAGTGATCCCAGCAATCCAAAGAAGCAATGTCGAATCCACAAGTCCTGTGATGCCACCGCCGCAAGCACAATGGTTGGATCATGATTTTACCACAATATAGCCCATGCCATGCCTTCGGGCAATTCTTCCACCACCAATGCATACAATCTACACTTCCCAGCATCCCGGCCAACCTCTTTTATCATTTATCGCTAGCAACCTTTGCACATCTTCTTCGTTTGGGAATCGAAGATATTTGGGCCAAAAACCCGGATAACCGTTTTGGCAAACATTGGGACACTAGCAATAGTGGTATCTTCTCCAATGCAAAGATATTCATTCGTATAATCGGCTGAGATGCCATACGCAATGACACACATGGCTGCCAAGATTTTTTGGTAAGCACTAAAGCCCATGGTGATGGCGGCATTTCTCCAGCGAGTAAAATAGGGGCAATTTGCTTCGCAAGCTTGATGCTCACGAAAAAATTATGGCTCATCCAGAACCTTCTACGAAAGATATGCGGTGGGTATGTTGGTACCTCAACGAAGTAATCTTGCATGAGCATTTCGTGGTCGAGAGCTCGGTTCCGCGGGAAGCAAGCGCGGCCAAACTGCGAACCGCGACGCCGGCGCATGAAGTCGATCTTGTCTTGGATCTTCTTGGCGGCAAGGATCATGACCATCATCTCCGTGTTGTCGTTGTTAAGCTCCTCGAAGTCCGAGTCGGAGGAGGACGACGACAAGTCGTCCATCAAGAACTCCATGGTCAGCGAGGTCGACATCCCGTCGCCTAGCTCGCCGAATCCGGTCACCGTGCGAGATCCAACCTTCCGCGGACACAACAAGGTGCGGGGCACTCAGGCGTGGTGGGCGCGTGGCGGCTGCGGCCTGAATTTATGGCGGCCGTCAGCGGCAGCGACAGCGGCGCAGGGGAAATGGATTTGGGGAGAGTTGGGGAGGAAGAAGATAGGGCCGGCTGAAACTTCAACGCGTCAAAGCTTCCGTACGGATAGAGGCTGCCGCTTAGTTCGCCCTCTCGCCCCGCACATCACATGTTCTGCGGGCGATATTTGGCGCGCCCCGTAAAACTTTTTTTGGGTCGGAAATGTTTACGCGCACAGATCGGCGCACGATTTTTCCGGGACACCGATAAACGGCGGTTATTTTACGGTTTTAGGTTATTTACAGGCACTGCTAGAGATGCTCTTAGGGTTTGTTTGGTTTGAGCTCCAATTAGCCCAACCAAAATATTGGCATAACCAAAATTTTGGCAAGTCATTGTTGTTTGAATTGTAGCCACTATGGCTGCCAAAATTTTAGCAAAATCGATTGGCCTTCATTTTGTTTGAACCCAACTAACTTGCCTGACATTCGACAGCTTGTATTAACTATTGCTTGCCGGTTTAGTTTTCATGACAAACGAACAGAAACGGTGTCAAGCTTTTGAATTTTTCGTAAAAAGGAAAATAAATAATACCTTTTGTGTGCAGAAACATGGCTGCGATGGGTACTAAACATGATTTTAGTTTACACCTTACACGGCTAATTACATAGAAGTAAAAATGACGTTTGATCGATTCCATACACCGCGTACGTGACGTGCTTGCTGTTAACCGCCGGAATTGCCGATTTAAGCGAGGCCCACAGCCTGGCAGAATGGACAAAAATAACCCTTTTTTAAAAGGATTTCACAAAATAAACCCTCGGCGAAAGAATTTTACTAGACTACCTTTGGGTAACGCCGTCCTGGTCCCACCCGGGCCGTACGACGCCTAGGCGCTAAGCTAGATGTGTAGCTCCTATCAGAAAGGCTCTACACATTGAGACTTAGCTGCCACGCGCGAGGCCCCCTCCCCACCCCGACCCAGTCACTCCCAACGGCTCCCAACAGACAAGAACACCAAGGAGGCGCCCGCTTCTCCCCTCTCCTCTCCCCCCTCAAATCTCTCACATTGGAAGCTTCATTTGGTGGATTTCGGTCCTTCCCCGGCTGCTAGAGGTACCCTCCCTCATTTCCCTCCGTTTTGACCTATTGAAATCTTTCATTTTGGTTGGACTTGGCTTGAAACCCTAGAAATTTGATTTGGGGAGAAATGTTTGGAAATTTGTTAGATTCATTGGCCAATGTTGGGTAGAAAGATGTGTATGAAGCATTTAGTTAGGTTTAGGGTTGTTGAAATGTTATTGTTTGGTTTATTGGAATGTTATGGCTAGGTTTAGGTTTAGGGTTAGGGTTTGCTTATGTAAGAGAGGGTGTTCTTGTTAGCTATATGGTTTGGTAATGTGACTAGTAGATTTTTATTTATCTTGTCATGGTTAGTTAATTAAAATATTCTCTTATGTGTTAGGGATGGCAAGAATTGTTCATGTTCATCATGTGGACAATGATGTCTTTTTGAAAGGCAACATAGAACCGGACCCGGATGAGCAAGATATGGTGTTTGAGCGTAGTCCCACCTATGTCGAGGTCTTGGAGTAAGTGAGGATTGAATTGAAATGGATGGACCCAAGTGATGTTGTTGAGTTGGAAGGAAGACATAATGTGGGTTTGGGAATGCATATCCGTTGGAAGACCATGCGTATCTTATCCGAGGCCCGTTTGGATATGGGCATGATGAAGAAGGTGCAGCCCAATTTCAGGACTCCACCAAGCTAGGCGTGACTTTGTAATTTAATAATTAGGTTTTATTATTCCTGGTCTTGTTGTGGGCCATATAGGTTTTATTATGTGTGTGGGCTTGGTTTGGGTCTGTCCAACCAAGTCGAGTCGCGGACCAACTAGTGGGACGCCCCTGCCCTCATATAAGGAGTTGGCCAAGTTAGGGTTTAGGGAGTTCACTTGTTTAGTGTAAAAACTATATTGTGCTCCATCGTGTATCATCCCTCCCGGGACAACGATACCATTTATCAGATTCTTATAGAGATTGCTATGAAGGTTCTTGTGTTCATCAAGGATTATCGAGTTGTGGTTTGAGGCGTGGTGATCATCATCATATTACTTGCTAGATTCGTTCCTCTTCTTCAGGTTGCGTTCATCGCATAATTGGGAGATTATTTACCTGGTTGACTCGCTGTGAAAGATTGGGACAAAACTATAGGATCATCAGGATGATCCATATCATGTGGTGTCAGAGCTCTTGTTGATCACAGCGTGTTTTTGGTTTATTGTTGTTACATATTGGAGAGAGAAGAAACATGATTGGAAAAGACGGCTGCTGTGCATCGCGAGGAGGAGCATAACGATGCGGCCAAGGTTGCGTACGTGTCTTGCGAGATCGCGTCCTTGCGATTCCGTGCACTCCAGATCCGATCGAGGGACAAATCACTATAGATTCCAGGTGACCCGTTCAGATCCGATCGAGGACTTCGGTCCAGATATGATAGGAAAGCAGATACGATCGTTTTTTAAGAAAAAAAGGACACGCGATGACCCGGTCGCTCCCGCTTCTGGTGATCGCGCGCCAGAGCCCGTGCCTCGCGATCAGGGATCACTCGTTTCCGCGCGTGGGTAATAGAAAAAGGGAAGGGGCCACCCGCCCGCGCCGCGCTCAAGACCGACGTTTCCGTACCGCGCTTGCCTGGCGAGCTATGTGGCATCTCGGATTTATGGTCCGAAAATACCCCTTATGCATACAATTCGCGTTCCCATGATCAGTGAGCCATGAGCATAACCGACCAATATCATTACATCATCCAGAAAGTAACGATTACAAAACTTACAAAGTGGCCATTATGGAAATTACAACACAAGTAGCACAAGTCTTCAAGCGCAGAACCCATGTCATGCCTTAACCTACAGGCAACTGACTAGGAAGACAGCCTAGCTCGCATAGACGTCGGCACCTTCGTCACTTCTTAACATCTGTAATCTGGCCAAGTAAATAGCCAGAGACAATGCCGGTGAGTACTTTGAATGTACTCGCAAACCACCAAGACAAGGAAACAAGATAATGCATATTGGATTGTGGCGAAATAGCTCTACACTATAGTTGTTTCTGAAAAAGCCTTACATTGGCATCTCTATATCTTTGTTGAAAGAGAGCTTAGAATATATGCCTCCTTTTAGAAAGTCTGGATATCTCCGTATCCTCGTTAAAAACTTTGGAAACATTTTTATAGTAAAACCCTTTTAAAACATCTTCGACCATCTCTGGTCAAAACCAAACTCGTTCTTATCTTTCCTCATGACCAATTCACATCCTTTTTATTCATCTCAAACATATCCCAAGGGTACTCCTAGCACTTACCTTTCCAACCGTCCTTGATCGTGGACATGGCTATTCGAATAGATCTGCAGAGTGTGTGCACTTTACCCACAAGAATCAATACATCCGCGGCCCGCTACACACGGTAAATGGGGGTTTGGATAATCAAACCTAACCTTTGATTTGTCATCCCTAGCAATGGCGGCTTTTACTTTTGGGTTTATTCTCCCCGGCACGAGTATGTGGCCCAGCGCCATAGTCCTCCCTTATGCACTTCCGTATACCCAAACCCGTAGCTTCGCAATATACAATAACCTGAGTGACTCCACTTCCTTCTCCACTCCTAAAGCATACCATCCACGGGAGACCCAATTGTTGCACCGACACTTCTGTCGTAGCAGGCGATGGGCCCTAGATCGGTAGATCTGTGGTAGAGTCCACTCGGGCTTCCAGGGATTTCTCCCATTAAGCAAGTACAAGCAGCCCCGGCTAAAGACAACAAACTACGAGCTAAGCCCCAGCGACTGTGGTAGTGTGGTTGCACGGATAAATTGTTCCGGTATCGGCGTAGAACATCCCTTTTTTCTTTCTTTTGCTCAACCTTCTCTTTATCCTCCTCATATCTTCTTTAGTAAAAACTCCACTCAGAAATGATGCCTCTTTCCCAAGGGTTTTATTTTGAAAACTTTGTAGTAGGGTAACACCCAAAACAGTTTTTATCATTTAAAACCCGTAGTTTCCAAGAGGGAAGATGCTAAGCATCTTAGCCTCGATATAAAGGATAAAGATGGGTGTCAATAGTGTAGGTGTACTAATGGACACTCATCCTTAACTTGGAGGATCCAAGTTACTCACGCATTTTATTTGAAACAAACCATGCAATTTAATCGTGCAGTTCATAAATAAGATATAAAACAATTGATAAAAAGAAGTAGGTTAATATAGGAGTTCAGGAATGGTGGCTTTACTGTGACTAGAGAGATGTCCCGTGACTTCTTTAGAATACCAGAAGATCAATAATAACAACAATAAGAATAACCCGATGCTTCCTTCTTGTCGGCGTCTCACAAACGCAACTATCGTCGTTATCAAGTATACATGCAAACAAACAACACCACCATCAATACAATGCATACAAGGCTCAAACCATACAGCAAACAATTTACAAAACATGTTTATAGAGCAACAAGGATTGAGGATTTTGTTGGGGATGCAAAGGAAATACTTGGGTTGCAAGTGGGGATTCCCTATTTAAGATTTAAGGTCCAAAACCACCTAGATAAAGGGTTTTGGAGCAAGGCCAAGTTCGGTATGATAACATTGTGTAAAAATGATACCATCAGATAGTTTTTGATAAAATGAATCCAACAAAAGTGGTTTCACTATTTTATCAATTTCCATTGATTTATAAAGATTTTTATAGTGTACAAAACTCTAGTTTTAGGAAATAATTCACCAGACGAATTCTGGAGCTCCAAAAATTATTTCCTTGGGTGATTAAGTAGTATTAAGTGGGATGAATTAAGAGGTGTTGGAATCACCTTAAAACAATTATCAGAATGCCCTTGAGAAATTCCCAAAGATAGTACGGGCTGGGATTTGTCTTTTTCATCTTATTTAATATACAAAAGCTTTTCATGTGATTCCAAGGACACATGTTAGGTGAGAATACCTTTCTGTAGAAATTGGAATCAACCTTTTTGGAGTTTCAAAGCTACTGTTATGTATTTATTGGTGAATAAACAATACATAGAATAGTTTAATTCACAAAAATTTAACAGCAGTTCATAAAATTATGAGCTACTGGTTTTTGAGAGATGTTAATAGATAAGTGTACATGGAGTTGGAATTAGGTTAAAACCTCAGTTGTTTTGGCCTAGAGAATTTCCTAAAGGCAGAAAAAGCATGATTTTGTTATTTTTGTTGTGGGTAAACTAGGAAGAAATAATAGGTGGGGCCAGTGGAGCATGCAAGGTATGTCTAATACCTTTCTGTACCAATTGGATTTACTCCATTTGGAGCTACCCAACTCTCTAAAATCATTTATTTGTGTAAGGAACACATGTGGCTATTTTATTTTCTAAGATTTACTTATACAATATTTTGGTCCAGAACCAAGTCTACATGTTAGAGTGGAGACTTGGGTACTGGTGAAAAATAATATCTAAATTTATGTAGGGCATTTCCATTTTCATTTTGAATTAAACCTAAGGGCAATCTTGTAGATCTGGAAATATATTTTTAAAAGAGAGGGAGGAAGGGCTTACTAGGCTGATTTACATGGGGTGTGGGTGCCTGGAGGAGAGGCGCACGGGATCTTCAAAATTGAGCTGGCCGCATGGGGCCGACGTCGACCACATCAACTGTGATGGGGTATGGAGGCTCTTGGGTCGTCCGGTCAGAGCAGATTTGACGGCTCAGGGCCATCTTACTCCTCTCGCCTGGGCACGGAGGAAGTAACCCTAGGGTGGGCCAGGGAAGGTGCAGGGGAGATTACCGGGGCTTGAGGGCGGCCGGGGAGGTGGCAGAGGAGATGCGGCGTACCGCGGCCAGCCCAACGACAGGCGGCATGGCTTGGTTTTCCTACGGGAGTGGTCCCACAGTGATGCACCCGAGTGAGCTCGTCGGATCTCGACGGTGGAGGGCTTCCCGTGGTTCCTGAGCAAGAAGAAAGGAGAGGTTAGGTGCCTGGGGAGTAGGGGACCTCAGTGAGGACACATGCAGCATGGGGAGAGCAGGGAAGAGAGCACCCGAGTGAGGGCATGAGGAATGCCCAAGCTTTCTCCTCCTTCCTACCCACGTGCATGAAGGGTCAGAGGCATATTTTGGGGGTTGCAGGGAGTCAAGAGGAGGGTGAAGGAGTGGAAAGAGGGGGAGAGGGGTGGCCAGGGTTGAATGAAAGCTTGCATGCAAGCATGAACCCGAGAGGAGCTTTTCTCCTCCTCCATGGCGATGGAGAGCGAGGGGCAAGCTCTGGAGCTCAAGGAGGTGGGTGGAGTGCGGAGGGAGCAAATGAGAGGCAGAGGGGAGGGTCGGGGTGGCCTCTAGCCATATAAACCGAAGGGAAGAGGCTCATGGTGGACTAGGTGTAGGAGGAAAGGAGAGAAGGGGTGAGGGATAGCCATTGGTGGGAGGTGGTGGGGTCCAGGTGCTCGACCATAGAGTGGTGGGGAGAGTTGGTGGCTGCTGCCCCTAATAGCCAAGATATTTTCCCTCATGAGGCATCTCTCTCTCTTAAGCACTTAGAGGACCAAGCTAGGGTTTTCTATAGTGTTGGTCGACCAGGGGTGTGTTCTAGTGTTGGTGAGGATCAACAAGGTCATGGATGGTGTTTTGGTTGGGTTTTGCTTGGAAAAATTGCTTGATAGGCAAAATTGACCAAATAAGGGTTGCGAAGGAAGTTGAAAAACTTGTATTGAGGAATATGGGGAAATGGTACTGGTAGATAGAGGAGGTCAAATAGTCTCTTCAAGATTTAATTGGGATTTTTATAATGATTGTAACCCCATTTAGATGCATTTATTCAAAAAGTGCAAAAATAGATTATAAAAGCTAATGTGATATTTTTACATTATCCAAGGTTGGTTTTTTATTTTATATGGTCCTAAATACCATAACACACATTGGAGAATTTTATTTAAATTTATTGAGGTGGGAAAGTATTTTTAGGGAATTATTTCTTGTTTTTGCCTTTTAAAAAGGGCAAAAATAAATAATAAAGAATCTCAAAAATATTTATTTTTGAGTTTGAGAGATAGGGTATGAGGTGGAGAACTCAAATATGCATTGAGTTGGCAAAGTGGATTGGAGAGAAACAAACTTGCCATTATAGACAGAGATTTTAGGGTTTTGCCAGAAAAAGAATTTAAATAGCTTCAGGCTCCAAATAATTATGGAAATTATTTGGAAAAAAATTATATCCAAAGTAGATGATGTAGACTTGATTCATAAATCATTTTCCACTTGGGTTGAAGGATTTTTGGGGAAATGGGAGGAAACTAGATTTTAGGGGATCTAGGGCTTTGTTATTTTCATGCCACCAAAACATGGTTGGATTAGTGAGATCATAGCTCACCTTTGTACAAGGGATAGATGGATAGTTAGACCAAGTTATATAGATGATAAAGGAAGCAAGGGTTGGGCTTGGTTGGATTTGAGGTGCTGTAGGAGTGATGGCAAACTTTGATGAAAATAAGGCTGCCATAGCAGGATTGTCATGATGCCATATAAACCAGGTGGGTTTAAGATGCACCAGGTTCCAAATGAAAACAAGTGAAGTAGGGTTTGATAAGCCATGGTTAGTAGGTCATAACCATGCAAAGATTTGGTCAAGTGGAGGTAGCATATAGATGTGAGCTTCTGCCAAGGTAGGCAAGATGCTAAGATTTGCAGAAAATATTATTATCTTGACTGCAAAATCATCATGGATGAGTGCGAACCAGAAGGGTTAAACCAAGTGCAAGAGTGTGCTTTGGTAGTACTAAATATGTACTACAATATGGTTCAAGTACATTCTCAAGAATGCACCTAGGTTGGAAAAGGTAGAGCTCCAAAGATTGAATCTAGATAAGAAATCCAAACTTAGCCATTTTGGCAGATTTAGAGTTTTAGACTAGATTATAAGTGAGAAAGAATTTGAGAGAGTGTCAAGGTTTATCCTTCCCATCAAGTGGTTGATGTTGGGGGTATATATTGAATTGAGGGGATCCATGCTTGGATTGGGTCTTACCTGAGTAGGGAAACTATCAGAAGGTATTATCCCTGGATTGATCCGATTAGGAGATGAGATGGCCACTTTAGTGGCTTAGGATAGATCCATATTTTGGACCAATGGTCTGTGATGGATGATTAAAACCATAGCTTGGGTCTTAAGGGATGAGATACTAGATTAGCTCACTCTAGTTCCTAAGGAACCAAGGCAATCAGCAGATCAAGACAATTCATCAGGCAGCAGATCAAGGAAATTCATCAGACAACAGCTCAAGGCAATTCATCTTATCAACTTATCTAACTACTACTAAGGTTACCATCAAGCCTAGCTTGGGGGTAAGGATGGGTATTTTGAAATGGGTTATTCTTTGAAGTAAGGTAAGGACCATCTTGGAGTTTTTACCAAAATTGGAATGAAGAGGTTTTTAGGAGAAAGGTTTTGGAAAAACCTAGAGATAAGAATAGTTGAAGGTTCTGTCTTGAAAACATAAGGATATTATATATAGGTCTCCATAGTTTTGTTAATATAAACTAGTAAAGTATTTTGTTGTGTCAAAGTCATCTTGGCTCAGGTTTTGAAATGCCAGAACATTTGAGAATATGAAAGATGAGCCAAGACATCACTTTTGTAAAATAGCTTTTGTAAACTAGTGTTGGGTTAAGGAGTACATCACCTAATACACAAACAGTTGCATGAGCACAAGCAAACAAGCGAGCAAACATTGCAACATATAACAAGAAAAAGTTTTTGTTCCCCCTAATTTTTTCCCTTTGGACATCAATTCAGGGTTGCTGAAATTGGGATGTTACAAGCTAGGTTCTACGCGTGTGCCCGGCGAGCGAAGCGTGTGTCTGTTTGATCGCTCGACAAATACCTGTTGCGCCAGTTTGACTCAGATTTTGGTTAGAATTCTCTTGCAATTCAGAGATGGATCCACGGGGCAAAGGTTAGTTGTTATTCCTCAAGGGATGTGTACAATGATTTTTTAGACATGAAGAATCGTGTACCCTGTGATTTGTGAAAAAGGAAGTGGTATCTACTACACAATGCAACCTCGGTGGAATACAAGGCATGTGAAGAAACAATGCAGCATGGATTTCGTTTATGCGTTGAACTTTCTCCCTGTCTTCAGTTTGATGATACTAGCACTTACCGTCTTGCAAAAAGGCGCGAGGATGCAAGAATATGCAGGCGGTGGAGCGATGATGCACGTGCGAGAGGAGTATCAACCAATACTGTTTGGGAGGATTATAGAAAAAATTTACGTGCTAAATTTTTGGCACAATCAGAGATAGAGGACAAGGTGGTTGTTCTGGTTGATGTTGTACCATTGAGTGGGCTGAATTTGCAACTCAAGAAAGTACAAGGCGATGCTTGCATGACAGTTGACAAGGGCCAGCGCTGGATTTTTCAGGCGTAGTGTATGATCAAAGGCAAAGCATGCAAGTTTATTATTGATGGAGGAAGCTGTACTAATGGCATAATCAAGGCAATGGTGGCAGCATTGGGGTTGTCCACATGGCGTCTTCCTGAACCTAAGCATCTACAGTGGTTAAATAGCTGCGGTATGGTGAAGGTAACTCATAAGGTGCGTGTGCCATTTACAGTTGGTAATTATGTTATTGAGATTGAGTGCGATGTGTTTCCATTGGAGGTATGTGGGCTGTTGCTTGGTCATCCATGGTAGTATGATCGCAATGTTACACATGCTGAAAGAGCAAATACATATTCTTTTGTGCATGGTGGCAAACAACAGACTTTGAAGCCTATGCAGGATGATCACATAAAATCTGATGTGGAGCTGGTGGTACATAACGAGAAGGTACGCAAGGCTAAGCCAAAATCTGGACTAGCTAAGGTGCAAGATGGAGAGCATGATGCACAGTGCGACAATGTTGATATTGCTTTAGCTATGGCTGTATATGACAAGCCAGTGGAACTTGTTAGTGACAAGCCAGTTGAAGTGCATTCTCTCATTGCTGAGAGGAAGTATGTTGTAGCATGTGTTCAGAAGGTTGTTTGTGTTGACACAGGTGTTCAGACGGATGATATTTGTGCTCCTGATGTTCCAGTGCATGTGGTGCAGCGGGGTAACAAGAGCAGTTTTGTTAGCACATCTGTGAGGCATTTTTTTGGAGCAGCAGTACGTATGAATAGAGGCAAGGATGGACATGTTCGTAAGTTGTGTGGTCTAGGCATTACTCATCTTATGCAGGTTCATGCAAAGAGGTCCATGTTCAGCAACCACGGGTTCCAACAATAGTTGAGAAGAAGAAGATGATGGCGCCTAGGTCCAAGCTCGTATGGAGACACAAGTAGGTGCAGGCGCCAAGGGCTGTTTCAAGTCAAGCAAGCCGAGAGGGAGGATGTGGAGTGGAAGGCAAGCAAGACATGAAGATGGCGAAGACGCGTGAAGCTTTTATTCATATCACGCCACCTTTTCGACCTGACCCGCACGCGTTGAGGACAACGCTTCTTGAAGGGGGGAGGATGATATGGGCATGACGGAGGAGGTGTAGCCCAATTTCAGGACTCCACCAAGGTAGGCATGTCTTTGTAATTTTGTAATTAGGTTTTATTATTCCTGGTCATGTTGTGGGCCAATTAGGTTTTATTGTGTGTGTGGGCTTGGTTTGGGTCTGTCCAACCAAGTCGAGTCGCAACCCAACTAGTGGGGAGCCCCAACCCTCATATAAGGAGCTGGCCGAGTTAGGGTTTAGGGAGTTCAGTTGTTTAGTCTAAAAACTATATTGTGCTCCACCGTGTATCATCCCTCCGGGCACGACGATACCGTTTATCAGATTCTTATAGAGATTTCTACGGAGGTTCTTGTGTTCATCAAGGATTATCGAGCTGTGGTTTGAGGCGTGGTGATCCTCATCAGGTTACTTGCTGGATTCATTCCTCTTCTTCAGGTTGCGTTCATCGTGTAATTGGTAGATTATCTACATGGTTGACTCGATGTGAAAGATCGGGACAAAACTATAGGATCATCAGGATGATTCGTATCACGTTGGCTTGCATACAATGAGGTGCTGGCCGAATCACTAGACAAGGCTCTTGAGATATTTTGTCCACCAAGAAGGTTGATGATTCATTGCCTTGGGACTTGAACCGTCTTGCCTCCCCATTGGATACTAGGAGTCCTCCACCCATAGAGCAAGAGCTATGGAGTGAACCTCCTTTGACCCAAATATTGAGCCCGATTTCAAAAGAGCAAGACGAAGTGTTGGAAGAGGATAACGATGATTTTGTGGGTGAAGATGATGATGCAACAATGTTTGAGATTTGGACAAATATATCACTCAAGATGACATGGACCATGACCTCCCATATTCTCGAGGCTATGGATCGCACTCGGATGATGATGGTCCCGAAGAACAAGTTGACAAGGAGGGGGTCACGGCTAGAGAGGCCAAAATCCACGATACCGTATTGGGGCAGGACCATCGGGTGCCTTTGTTTCATGATCTTAGTCTCGTGGATGAAGCCACGGTTGATGGTGGCAAGGGCATAGTGATTGGACCAAGGACAAGTTCTTACCGGTATGACAATCACGTGAATAATGGCTTTTCTAAAGGATCAAGGTTGAAGACCTTGTTGGAATTTAAGCAATGGATAAAGGACTTCTCGGTGAAGCATCATCGTCCTTACACGGTCGTGCACTCGGACATCAAGAAGCGTTACATGATGAAGTGCGAGGAGGAAGGATGTCCTTGGATTGTGCGTGCAAGACCATTCAATGGAGGTCCCGATTAGCACATATCTAGTTGTGTATCAACTCACATGTGCCGAGGCCCGGTGGTGGATGGCAAGTATGTGAAGCACGAGCACTGGTAACTCACCTCCGAGTTCCTCGCTTTCCAATGACATCGCGTTGATGGCTCAGATATGTAGAGCTCGTTGGGAACCCCAAGAGGAAAGTATGATGAGCACATCATCAAGTTTCCCTTAGTTATGAAACCAAGGTTATCGAACCAGTAGGAGTAAGGAAACAACTCCAAGGTGTTTCTAACAACTTGGAACCTGCACAACACAAACTCAATACTTTGCCCCAACTTACAGTGAGGTTGTCAATCTCACCGGTTTGCTGAAAACAAAGGATTAAACGTATAATGTGGAAGATTGTAATTGCTTGTAGAAAGTAAATAGCATCAGTAATAGTAGATGGTATATCAATGATAAAGAATGTAACGGGGTCCACAGTTCACTAGAGGTGTTCTCCATAAGATAAATAACATGTTGGGTGAACAAATTACAGTGTGGCAATTGACAGATTGAGAAAGCATAACAATGCATATACTAGACATCTTGATTCCTACGAGATTTGATTGGGAATTACAACATAATACATAGACCGTAATCCAACTGCATCTATGACTAATAATCCACCTTCAGGTTATCATCCAAACCCCTTCTAGTATTACGTTGCAAGCAACCGATAATTGAATTAAGCAAAGTGTGTAAAGTAAACAATACAATTGCCCCATGGACAAAGGATTGTTGTTTTCTCCCTAGTAGCAATAGCACATCTACAACCTTAGAGATTTCTGTCAATTCCCTAGATTACTAGAGGCATGAACCTACTATCAAGCATAAATACTCCCTCTTGGAGTCACAAGCATCTACTTGGCCAAGATAGCTACTAGCAACGGAGAGCATGCAATATCACAAATAACATAGACATGATAGAATCAATAATCAATCTGACATAGTATCTCAATATCCATCGGATCCCAGCGAACACAACATGTATGATTACAAATAGATGATATTGATCATGAACGGAGCTCACAAGATCTAAACATGATAGCACAAAGGAGGATAAACAACCATATAGCTACTATATGGACCCATAGTCCAAGGGTGAACTACTCACGCATCACTCCGGAGGCTGTCATGGTGATGAAGAAGGCCTTCAGGATGATCTCTCCCATCCAGCAGGGTGCCGGGAAGAGCTTTAGATCTCCTAATCTAGGGACGCTGGTGGCGGCGGCTACAGACTGTTTTATGGAGATTTGATCGGGTACTTAGGGTTTCTGCATCGGGATGCTTTTATATGCGAAGGGGCAAGGTTGGTGGGAACCCGAGGGGCCCACACCTAGGGTTGGCGTGCCCCCTGGCCGTGCTGCCACATGGTGTGGCCGCCTCTTAGCCCCACTTCGTCTCCCCTCAGGACTCCGTGTTCCTTCGGGTAAAATATTGACTTTGGTTTTTGTCCCGTCCAATTCCGAGAATATTTCCTTACTAGCTTTTCTAAAACCAAAAACAGCAGAAAACAGGAAACTAGCACTGTGGCATCTTGTTAATATGTTAGTTCCAGAAAATGTATAAAAATACCTCAAAGTGTAGACAAAACATAAGAAAGTTGATACAAAACAAGCATGGAACATCAAAAATTATAGATACATTTATGATGTATCAAGCATCCCCAAGCTTAACTCCTGCTCGTCCCTGAGTAGGTAAGTGATAAAAAGAATAATTTTTGAGGTTACATGCACCATTACAATCTTGATCAAACTATTGTAAAGCATTGATAGCCAGGATCAAAGTACTCTAAACATGAGCATGAAAGATGTAGTTCTAATAATAAGACATAGCAACTATGTTGAACATGAAAAGTTACAAACAAAAGAGTATGAAGAACAATGCAATGAAAGATGTTTGTTTGTTTCACATATAGAAAACATAGCAAGAGTGGTGTTCAGCTTTTCCCTCATGGTATAGCAAAACATAAATGCAAAGGACACCTTCAAATTTCATAAGGGTGACTAGATACAAATAATTTAAGAACAAGCAATATCAACATTATGAATCAATCAATAAGTTTTGGGACAATGCACATTAAACTAAGAGTGACAACTATGCTCTCTTAATTGGTGAATAAAGATAGAAGATGGAGACTCAACATAAAAGTAAAAAAGAAAGGCCCTTCACAGATCATGAGTTGGAAATCTCATGCCCCTTGAGTATGAGGGCCGTTCCTCATGCTACTCAACTTTAGTCACAAGCAAGTTCTTGTCATTGTAAGTATATGTGTATCATATAGAACCGCCAACGGGGTACCCCTTGCCCCATGACACATGAGCTATCCCATATCAAAATGACAAGGCAACAGACAATGAGCATCTCAGCGATCTTTTTATTTACCATGAGCATGGTGTTTTTTTCTTTTCTCTCTTTTTTCTATATTTTTCTAAAGATGCTTCATAGATTGCTCACTATGGTTATGCTGCAAGTTTCCACCATGATTAGGCATGGCTTATGATGAGGGTTCAACTCATCAATGCCCATTGTTATGGACTTGGGTTTTGGAGAAGATGGGGATGCCGGAAGTCGCAGAACGGTTAACAGGCAAGCAATACGGGGACATGAGGTTTACACAGGTTCAGGTCCCTGGAGGGAAAACCCTACTCCTGCTTGTCTGTTCTTGATTACGGCGGAACCAAAGGTTACAGGGGTGGGCAGATGCAATCTGGCATGGAGGTGTGTATGAGGTGAGTTGAATCCTTCTCGCCATACCCTCCTGGCCTTTATATAGATAGGCCAGGTCCCGGGAGAGGTCGAGTCGGTTACAGATTAGGGTTGATACCCTTTGAAATTCTATCTACTCTAGACTTGTCCTCCAAGGAGTCGAAATTGCCAGGGTCTTGGGCCACCCGAAATCTTCATGGGCTGCGTGTCCTCACGTGGGCCTTCCTTGGGCTGGACCAGGTATGCCAATGTTGTGCACCCATAGGATATATCCATGTCAGTACCCCCCGAGTGTTTAGTCGAATCATAGATTCGGCTGGAGACTCCACAATATTTGGGTGCCTTATAGTTGAACCTGTTAGGAAGAAACATTTTTAGTTCATAGGGATTGTTGATGCGTATGCCTGGCTCACCTAACGGATCAGGGCCAGTTAACTGTCATAGGACAAAAAATACGATCTTCATCAGACTCGAGTCCCTGGACTCGAATCCGGAACTAATGCTAGTGTAATTTTACTCAGGCTGTTAAGGTCTTATAGGAGTCGAATCCCAGTGTTTTGCAAGTGATGTACCCAACGCGTCTGTCGGGATTTTCATCGTGCCTGTTGACACATAAACTTACTAGCAGAGCGCAGTCGGGTGCGTTGCCAGGCTGTCAGATGGTATCTGTAGAACTTATCTTTGCATCGTAGATACAACATCCAAAATTTTACCACCACAGAGGTATTTCGGGTGGCCAAGGAGACTATTTCTCACTTAGCGTTGGTTTGGGGTTTAGGGTCCAAAAGATTTTTCTCGTATTTGATCCGAAGGATCTTAGTCGAATAATTCATAGGGTGCGCGACCAGTGCTCCCTATGGGAGTAGCCGCGGGTGTCTGTTCGAGTCGTAGACTCGAGCAGAGACTTTAGTTCAGCTGTTTTCAGTATTAGTCCGAAGGACACATTTTTTCGAATGCGCGACCAACGCTCCCTATGAGAGTAGCCCCCGAGTCCATAGTGGAGTCGCAGACTCAACGTAGGACTCGAAGATGTTACCTGTGTAATTTCTCAGGTGCGCGGCCAGCGCTCCTGATAGGAGTAGCCCCCGAGTAGTTGGTGGAGTCGTAGACTCGAGTAAGTACTTTTATGATCAGTCGAAATCTACGAGTCGTTGCTCGCCTTTACTTTGGTGACGTCATTGCTGACGATTGGTGAACTCAACCTTCTGCGACAGCAGAGACGATGCGACGGGAAGATTGTGGGTCCCACCGCCTGACTTGACATTGACTAGTCACGCGTAGGCGTGGTGAAAATTATGGCGTCTCCTCAGTTTCCGCTCGTAGTGGACGGCATGCTGGTGACGGTTCAATTCGATGTTGACACGTGGATGGTGAGATTCGAGGCGCGCGTTAGGGCTTCTCAATCGACGGCTCTTCTGCGTCATCTTTGCCCTTTTATACCGGTGGGAAAATAGTGGTTTTACCCTTCGTTATTTGCTCCTGCCTCATCTCCATTGCCACCATTTTCGTTAGATCTCTGCTTCTCATTGCGCACTAGACGCTCTCCGCACTTTTCCTTCCTCTTTCCTTAGCACACATTGCCGCACTCGCCTCTCTAGGATGGGTAAGCCGAAGAAGATGTCATCTGCTGCAGTGGGGTCGAGCGTCGCTGGCGCTGGCAAGAAGGCCGCCGCTGATACGTCGTAAACGTATCTATAATTTTTGATGCTCCATGCTTGTTTAGTATCAACTTTTCTATGTATTGTCTACACTTTGTGGTATTTTTATATTTTCCGGAACTAACCTATTAACAAGATGCCATAGTGCCAGTTGCCTGTTTTATGTTGTTTTTGGTTCCAGAAAAGCTAAAAAATGAAAATTCTCGGAATTGGACGAGACAAAAGCCTAAGTCACTATTTTTCCAGAAGTCTCATGGAGCCCGAAGGAGAGACAGATGAGGACACCAGAGTGGCCACACCCTAGGGTGGCGCAGGCCCACCATCGGCGCGCCACCAGGGGGTGTCGGCCCCCTGGGCCTCCATCGACCTTGCCCTCTAGTATAGAAACCCTAAATAATCCATCATACATCCACGAAAAGTTCCACAGCGCCGCTGCCACCGAAGGTAGATTAGGGGGACAGAAGTCTCTGTTCCTGCACCCTTCCGGGACGGGGAAGTGCCCTTGGAGCCATCTCCATCGATCTCTACCACCATGTCCATCACTGTTGTTGATTCCCATGATGAGGAGGGAGTAGTTCTTCCTCGAGGCTAAGGGATCTACCGGTAGCTATGTGTTCATCTCTCTATCTCTCTATGCATGATCTTATTGTGGTCATGAGCTTTGTAATCAAGTAGATCTACTCTGCTACTCAAGTGCTTTAATAGATCTCCGGCTCTCCCCATGTGTGTGAAAGTGACAGCATGCACGTCGTGGTGGCACTTAGGCTAGAGTTTATAAATACTTATCATGAGTATATTTTGAGTTGTTTGTCTTTATGAATTGTTGTGTTTGTTGGAACTATCTAGCACTCAAGGTGACAAGGCGGGGTTATCTAGATGGGGAAGGCGGACTTTGAGATGTGCTTTTGTAGCCCTACTGTGGATTAGAGTTATCCATCGGAGAGTAAATCGGGGTAGCATCATGAAGAGAATATATTTATTGGGAGTGTTCACTAGTGAAAGTATGATCCCTAGGCCTTGTTTATAAGCGTTGAAACACCATTTACAACTATATCTGTTGCATGTTTGCTTGCTTCCATCTTTTTGCCTTTAGTCTTTTCCTCCCCGTTAGAAGCTCTTTTCTGGCACCGTTGCCACTTATAATCATCCATACCACTTTTATTTCACTATCTCTTTGCCGAACTAGTGCACCTATACACCTGACAAGTGTATTGGGTGTGTTGGGGACACAAGAGACTTCTTGTATCTTGATTGCAAGGTTGCTTGAGAGGGATACCTTTGACCACTTCCTCCCTGAGTTCGATAAACCTTGGGTAATTCACTTAAGGGAAACTTGTTGCTGTTCTACAAACCTCTGCACTTGGAGGCCCAACAACTGTCTACAAGAATAGAAGTGTGCGCAAACATCAAGCTCTTTTCTGGCACCGTTGCCGGGGAATTAAAGAAGAAGAAGATCCCACATCAACAACACGCCATCAAAGCTATTTTCTGGCGCCGTTGCCGGGGAGGTAAGGTAAAAGGTACTCACATCCTCTGGCTACTAAGCTATATTCTAGTACTGTTGCTGGTGTGTGAGTTCTCGAAGTTATTTCCTGTAGATTCTGAAATTATATCTTTTGTTTCTTATTTTTATTTTCACTAGTTAGGCTTAATGGAAAACAACAAAAAATTTAGAGATCTTTATAGTATTTATCTTTTGTTAGGACGTGAAGTGTTTGAAGAGAAAATTAAAAAACCTATAGAACTTTATTTGCATGCTAATAGAAATGTTATTAGTATGAATTCTTTGAACACCATTATTGCTAAGGTTATGGAAACATCTAAGCTTGGGGAAGCTAGTTTTTATGAAAATGATCTTTTTAGTTCCCTATCCTTAGAGGAAAATTTTGTTATGATGATACTATACCTCCAATATATGATGATTACAATGATGAATATGATATTTCAGTCCACCTACTATTGAGGAGAAAATTAATTATGATGATACTAAACCTCTAATATATGATGATTACAATGATGAATATGATATTTTCAATCCACCTACTATTGAGGAGAAAATTATTTATGATTACAATATGCCTCCTATATTTGATGATTATGGTGATGAGAATAATAATGATAGCTACTTTGTTGAATTTGATCCCACTGCAATTAATAAGAATGACTATGCTTATGTGGAGAGTAATAATTATTATATGCATGTGGCTCATGATAAGAATGTTTTATGTGATAGTTATATTGTTAATTTTATTCATGATGCTACTGAAAGTTATTATGAGAGAGGGAAACATGGTTTTATGTATCTCAACAATATTAAGTGTCCCCTCTTTATGTTGAAATTTTTGAAGTTGCACTTGTTTTGCTTTCCTATGCTTGTTGCTTTGTGCTTTCAAGACTTGTTTATTTATAAGATTATTTTTCATAGGAAGTGGGTTAGACTTAAATTCATTTTATATTTGCTTCTTGATGCTCTCTTTTACTTCAATTCATATTTCTTATGTGAGAATCTTCTCAAACTATCAAGACTAACTTAAAGGCGGTAAAGAAAAGTACTTCTTGGGAGATAACCCAATAGTTTTCTTGAGTCTCGAAAGTTATTACTTCTGTAATAACCTATTCTTATCCTTTTTGTGTGGATTTTTTGCTAAGAATAACCTCTAATGAGAGAGAAGTAAGATTTGGGGAAGTTGCTGTCCCGAAACAGATTTTTGTGCTTCACTGTAAAAATTATTGACAAATCTTTGTATGTCTAATTGAGCTGTAATTTTCTGAGTAAATCCCCCAGGTTGTTATCTAACTTTCGTTAGTTCAACACTTTTTGATTTGAGCAACATAAGGTCTTCGAAAAAAAATGTTTTTAACTGCTGGTCTATTTTGATAGATTTCTGTTATTATTTGCATTTGCCTCTTACCGGTTTCTTTTTGAGTTCTCTTTGGGAAATTGAGTTTTTTAAAAGGAATTGCTACAGTAGCTTGTGTTTTTAATGAATGTTTTGTTGTTTTGAAACTAAACTCAAAGGTCTATTACTTTTGAATGCACTAATGTTGCTAATGAAGATTGTGTGAAGTTTTGTATGAAGAAAATTTTCAGGTGTAGGGAAAGAATGATGTAATGAGGTGAAGAATGGACAAAATCTCAAGCTTGGGGATGCCACCCCATGTCACCCCAAGAAATATTCAAGAGGTACAAGCGTTAAAGCTTGGGGATGCCCAAGGCATCCCCTTCTTCATCAATAAAAATCTTAGGTCTTTCTAGACACTTCGTTTTTATTGTTTCATGTTGTTCTTGGAGCATCTTTGTTTTTGTTTTATTTTGCTTGGTTTGCTGCAATAAGTTGGTTGGATCCCAGCACACTTATTTTGGAGAGAGAAACACTTAGTTTTCATTGCCTAGAACACTCTAGTTTTCACTCTTATTGTTTTGTGAGTGTTCTCTTTTGCTAGCACTATGTTTAGCCTTAGTTTTCTTGTGCTTTTAGCTTAGAACTTTTTAGTTCTTCTTTGTGGATTTGTGAGACATGCTCATTGATCTTTATTAATTATTATATTTGTGAGATGTTTCAAATAACTTGATTGGTGATGGAAAAATAGTAGAAAGTTTCATGCTTATAGTGGTACAAAAGGGAGGTTATTTTGACTGTGGCTTAGACTTTATCATGTCATGCTAGATGTTGTTTTGACCTTATGCTTAGTGATTATTGTTGTAGCTTGACTTTTTCCAAACAATTAGGATTGCTTAATGTGTCTTAAAATAATCATGCGTTGTTTTAGCATACAAAAGCATAGCATTGTGGTATTCTCCTTTGATGCTTTGTTTGGGTTGACTTGGCACATGCTTACATCATGTTAAGACTATGAACCAGTCACCTTAGCCTCTATGATCATTTAGTTTTTTACTTGTATTATCACTTTATTCTTTGACTGATAATGTTTTGTCGCTCTGCATGATTATGGCCATTATTGCTCTCTTAGTTGGTCGCTCCCAGTCTTTTGCTAGCCTCCACTTGTATTGAGTAAGCTCTACTCATGCATCCAACTCCCAAGAAACCAAGTTATTCCAAAGTGTCCACTATAAATTCCTATGCATGGTGTGTTACACCATTCCAAGTATATTCTTATTTTATCTATCTTCCAAATTAAACTTGTTATGCGAAAATTAGTGATTAAAGCTCTGACAAACTTGATGACACACTTTATTTTTCTTGCCCCTGATAAACTTGAACCATTGTGTCATCTATGTTGTATATGCTTGCACTTATACGTTGGGAATTAGCAGAACCGTGCTGTCACGGGGAACACTTTCAACACCTATAAATATCTACCCAGTTGATATCATTCTCTTTTTTTTATGGGTGTCATAAGTGTGAAATAAAAGGGGAGCTTGTAAGTCCATGGAGTTATGTATATGTGTTAGAGAAACGCCTGGGCCGCTAGCCTAAGTCATGCCTATTCATGGTGGAAACTTGCAACATCACCATAGTGAGCAATGTATGAAGCATTCTTCTTATAAAAAAGAGAAATAGAAAAAAGAAAAAAAGAAAAAAGAAAAAAAAGAGGAAAGAAGATAAAAAAAGCACCATTTACCATGGTAAATAAGAAGATTGCTGAGATACTCATTGTCCGTTGCCTTGTCATTTTGATATGGGATAGCTCCTGTGTCATGGGGCAAGGGTACCCCGTTGGTGGTTCTCTATGATACACATGTACTTACTATGACAAGAACTTACCGGTAACTAAAGTTAAGTAGCATGAGGAGCGGCCCTCGTACTCAAGAGACATGAGATTGCAAACTTATACTTTGTCAAGCATATACTCCATACTTTGTTCACTTTAAACTTAATCACTTCAAGATGCTTATGATAGGGTCAATGAGCATTGAAAGCTAACAAGTACCATATTTTTTGGAAGCTCTTTATGAAACTTGAAATCCCTGCTTCCCTGTGAAGGGACTTTCTTCCACTTTTATATCGAGTCTTCACCTTCTTTATTTATGCACCAATTAAGAGAGCATAGTTGCCATTCTTAGTTCTATGTGCATTGTCCAAAACATATTGATTGATTCATAATGTTGATATTGCTTGTTCTTGAACTATTTGTATCTAGTCACCCTTATGAACTTTGAAGGTGTCCTATGCCTTTATGTTTTGCTACTCCATGAGGGACAAGCTGAATGCCACTATGCTATGTTTTCTATATGTGGAACAAATAAACGTCTTTCAATGCATTATTATTCATGATCTTTGTTTGTATCCTTTCATAGTTACGATGTCTTATTGTTAGAACTTTATCTTTCATGCTCATGTTTAGAGTATTTTGATCCCAGCTTTCAATGCTTTGCAAATGGTTTGATCATGATTGTGATGGTGCATGTCACCTCAAAAATTATTCTTTTTATCACTTACCTACTCGAGGACGAGCAGGAGTTAAGCTTGGGGATGCTTGATATGTCGTAAATGTATCTATAATTTTTGATGCTCCATGCTTGTTTAGTATCAACTTTGCTATGTTTTGTCTACAATTTGAGGTATTTTTATATATTTTTTGGAACTTGCCTATTAACAAGATGCCAAAGTGCTAGTTGCTTGTTTTCCGTTGTTTTTGGATCTAGAAAAGCTGAAGAAATGAATATTCTTAGAATTGGATGGGACAAAATCCAAAGTCACTATTTTTCCAAAAGACTCACGGAGCCCGAAGGAGAGACGGAGGAGGACACTAGGGTGGCCACACCCTAGGGTGGCCCGGGCCCACCCTGGGCGAGCCACTAGGGGGTGTGGCCCCCTGGGCCTCCACCAACCTTGCCCTCTTCGCCTATAAGAAGCCTCCAATACAGAAACCCTAAATAATCCATCATACATCCACGAGAAGTGCCGCCGCCGCTGAAGGGGAGATTTGGGGGACAGAAGTCTCTGTTCTGGCACCCTGCTAGGACGGGGAAGTGCCCCCGGATCCATCTCCATCGATATCCACCACCATCTCCATCACCATTGTTGATTCCCATGATGAGGAGGGAGTATGTAAGATCCCTCCCTTTTAAAGGTAAGGATCCCTGTGATTGCAATGCTAGTCCCTGGATCAATGCTAGCATCCACAGTTTAAGATGAAGTACACAGAAACAAAGGTCATTATTACATATCATTCTAGAGACAAACATAGTCTTTTACAACTCCATGGCCATAGGCCTAATACAAGAGTTCAACCATAACAATATAAATAAGTCTTCATCTTTATGTGCCACAGGCAAGCATGTTGAGTGTAGACTCATAACCCCTAATCATCATCAGAATATCCTGCAACATCACAAGTTACAGCCACAGTGGGTCAATACGTTTGAATAGTATTGGCAAGTGATACCTTAGTAGAATATTAACATCTAGATACTATATGAATTTGGCTAAGTGTAGCTTAGGCTTGCTTTGCTCAAAATAAGATTTACCTATTAGTTGAAAACACTAAGTTTTTCTTTGTCAAAACTTTCCCAAGGAACCACCAATATAAATTGGTGAACCTTCACCCTTGTTCAACCACAAGTTTTACTTAGAAAATTGGGATGAGGAGATTCTTGATAGCTTCCATGTCTTGATGCTCAAGTTGTCCAATACCAAGGACATGGCTAAGTACTTAGATTCTTCCATCTGCAGAGGTTGTGCACTTTCCCCACAAGACTTGATTTTCACCAAGACAAGACCTTTCAGAAGCCTTCCCTTAGATCAAATGGACGCGCTCCAAACCTATCATCCCACTACCACCAACTGTCCAAATGGCTAAGTTATTGCAACCTATGTGATCCAGGCGGAGCCCATAATGCCATGTGGCTGCACTAGAAGCTTCTTAACATTTGGCATCTCAAATCCCTTTGTTCCTGGGTGGCTTTCTACAAGTGTGATACACAAGGTAAGCCATAGAAATGGGCCTTGTGTAACCACTCAACACAAACCAATCTTTCCATTCCACCCAGGTGTTTCATTCACTTAGTTGTTTTATTAAGCAAAACATAAGTCCAAAGACTTAGAAATATTTCTCATAGCATGATTATATAATCCACCCTTGGTTGCTACTAGCTAGGCTAAGCATGGCAATATCAAGTATCCAAACTTAGAGGAAATTCTATCATTTCTACAACTACTAGGATTTCCCAAGCATAGCATATAGATACTTAGCAAAATAATCATGCAAGTCCTATACAAAATATTTCTAGTGCATAGGTAAAATATTGGGAAGAAACATGAAGCACCACTTGCCTTGGTAGTTTGGGGAGTAGCAAAAATCTTCACAACCACAATCACTATTAGCACCAAAATCTACACATAAAATAATGGCACCAAAATCACATAACAAAATATACAAACAAAAATATATGAATACATGCAAATACCATGTGGTTCTTTTCTACACCAAACAAGACAAGTATACAATACTGAATCTTAAACAAGTCCAAGACACACTAAATAAATTTTGTTTGATCTTTAAATCATTTTTCAAATCATTTCTATACTCAAAATAAGCCTAAGAATGTCTCTGCAAAAATAATCAATTTTACAGAAGCAAAACATTAAACACATTGCATAAACAGATAACATTCTTTCTTCTGATTGTAATGATATAAAATTTGTAAAATTTGAACGTGTGGATCAAAAGTTATGAATTTAACAAGTTTGAATCACTAATAGATCTAATTCAGATTTTTAAAACAAAGAACAGGCCACGCGACAGCGTCTGATTGGCTGATACCGCTTCGGCTGGATCGATCAACGAGAGCCATAGGATCTAAATAAAAATGCACGGCCAGATCCAACACGTACCCCTTTGCGTAAGTGATCTATCATATGCGTTGGATCTGGATCTGACGGCTAACGATCAAGCGACTGGGCGGCGCTAGCGACAGCAGCTCTGTTAGAGATGTTCCGGCGGCTACAGAGGGGGCTGGGGTCAGTGGAAGGGCCTACCAGACTCGTAGAGGCATGCTGGAGCTCAACGTGGCACTGGCTTGTCAAGGGGCGCACAGACACGGTGGGGATTCCTCGTCGGAGTGGAGCCTGTCGTCGGGCACGGCTGTTCGTCGATGTTGCCGACGTTGTAGACCATGCCAGAGAGAAGTAGGCGGTGCGTTAGATGCGGGGAGTGACACTGGTCATGTGAGTATCAAAGAGAGGGCAAGGCGCGCTCAGGACTAACCAGATTTACTCGCCGAAGTTGAGTGCTTCGTCGGGTTCGCTCAGTCGTCAACATTGCCGACGCTCGGGGTTGTCCTAGCACATAGCAGTGATGTCAAACGATGCGCAAGGATGCGGTGGCTGTACTAGCGAAGTTAGGAGTCAAGGGGCGCAGAGAGCTCACCGGAATTTGTTGCCGGAGTTCGTCGGTACCGCGACAGTGTCTGGTGAAATCTGGGCAGCCTGGTGGCGAAGAGAGGGGGCTGTGTGGGGGGGGGGGGGAATTGGCCGTGGTGGAGAGGGGATTAAGTAGCCAGGAGCGGGGCAAGGATTACTCCCTGAATCAACGGGAATTAAGCGGGGTTTTAACTGCGACGAGGTAACGGCAGAGCAGTGACTGCGCGCGTGATTCTTTGGGAAGAAGACGGTGACGTGGAGAGGGGCCACTAGTCAGCGACTGGTTGGGTTGGTTTGGTGCGGGTGAGAGAAGAAGCAGACGGGGAGTGGCCCGGGTGGGCTTTTGGGCTGGATCTGGTTCTGGGCTAGTTTAGTAGCGCTGGCCTTTTTCCATTTCTTTATTCCTTTTCTTTTTCTGTTTGAATTTCCAGGAACCAAATTCAAATGAATTTAGTACTTTGGGATTTTAAAATAAACAAGGTTTTTACCCATTGTTTAATAAAGACAAAGAAATGGTTTGAATTTGTTTCCTTGTTTTGAAATCCTTGTCCAAGCTTTGGAATTTATTAAACAATCCTATGAACAAACAACATTGGTTTAAAACAAATATTATCTCACTAGAGAGTAGCATTGGATCAATGCTTTGCTTACATAAAATAACATGCATACAAATGCTTCTGTTTTTGCAAAACTTTGAAAATGATCCTAAAATGATCATGAATGCATGGATGATATGCAAAGCTTTGAAAACATGATTTTAGGGATGTTACAAATCTAACCCCCTTAAGGTGAATCTCTCCCTCGAGATTCGGATTGGCTAGCAAATAGGTGAGGGTGGTCTTTCCAAAGATCATCTTCTCTTTCCCATGTTGCTTCTTCGTAATGATGGTTCCACTGAACTTTGCAGAATTTGATAGTCTTGGTCCGAGTAACTCTCTCTGCAGTTTCAAGAATCTTGATGGGTTTTTCTTCATAAGTGAGATCACTTTCCAATTGAACCTCCTCCAAAGGTATAGTATCCTTCAAGGAAGTCTCTTCCATCTCTAGATGGCATTTCTTTAGCTGACTCACATGAAACACATTGTGAACTGCAGACAAAGATTCTGGCAATTCAATTTCATAAGCTACTTCTCCTTTACGACTTAAATTTTGAATGGTCCAACATATCTTGGGGCCAATTTTCCTTTGACTCCAAACCTCTTCACTCCACGAAGTGGTGACACTCTAAGATAAGCTCTATCACCCACTTCATAGGTGACTTCTCTATGCTTAGGATCTGCGTAGCTCTTCTGTCGGGATTGTGCTATCTTCAATCTGTCCTTTACAAGCTTGACTTTCTCTTTAGCCTCTTTGATTAGTTCTGGTCCGAACAAATTTCTTTATCCTACACCATTCCATAGTAATGGGGTGGTACACTTTCTCCCGTAGAGAAACTCAAATGGTGCCATCTCAATACTGGCTTGATAGTTGTTATTGTAAGATAATTCTGCGTAAGGAAGACTTTCATCCCAACTGGCTCCATAGTCTAGGGCACATGCTCTCAACATATCTTCTAGAATCTGGTTGGTCCTTTCTGTTTGTTCATCAGTCTGAGGATGAGAAGCAGTGCTGAATTCCAATCTCGTTCCCAATGACTCATGTAGTTGCCTCCAAAAATGAGAAGTGAACTGAGTTCCCCTATCAGACACAATACTCTTGGGTACTCCATGCAGGCATACAATCCTACTCATGTAGATCTTGGCTAACTTGGCACTTGTATAAGTTGTCTTCATGGGTATGAAATGAGCCACTTTAGTGAGGCGATCCACTACTACCCAAATAGAGTCATACCCTGACCTGGTCCTTGGCAATCCGGTGATGAAATCCATGCCAATCTTGTCCCACTTCCAATCAGGAATAGGTAGTGGTTGTAGCAATCCTACTGGTTTTTGATGTTCCGCTTTCACTCTACTACATACATCACACAAAGCAATATGTTCGGCGATGTCCTTCTTGAGATTATTCCACCAAAATCTTTCCTTCATATCCATGTACATTTTGGTGTTACCAGTATGAATGGAATATGGTGAGTTGTGTGCTTCCTGTAAAATCAGTTTCCGAAGCTCCGGATCTTGCGAAACGCAGATACGTTTTCCATACCATAAAGTACCTTGTTCGTCTTCATGGAATCCTTTGGCTTTTCCCTTGCCAATCTTTTCCTTAATCTCTTCAATTTCCTTGTCTGTCTTTTGGGATTCTTTGATCTTGTCCAACAATGTGGGTTGAACATCCAATGACATGAGATGTCCCTCAGGCACAATCTCCAATCTAAGGTTCTTAAATTGGGCACACAAATCATCTGGTAAGTCTCCCTTAGTAAGGCCATTCACAAATACCTTACGGCTTAGTGCATTAGCTACAACATTTGCTTTACCGGGGTGGTATTGCAAACTTAAGTCATAGTCCTTGATGAGTTCTAACCATCTTCTTTGTCTCATGTTGATTTCTTACTGGGTGAAGATATACTTCAAACTTTTATGATCTGTGAACACTTCACATCGCTTTCCCAAAAGATAATGTCTCCATGTTTTGAGTGCATGGACAACAGAGGCTAACTCTAAATCATGAGTAGGGTAATTTACTTCATGAGTTTTGAGTTGTCTCGAGGCATAAGCCACAACTTTCCCTTCTTGCATTAGAACTGCACCTAATCCATGATGAGATGCATCACAATACACTTGGAAATCTTTCTCCAAATATGGCAGACACAAGACTGGTGCTGTCACTAGTCTCTTCTTTAATTCTTGAAAACTGAGTTCACATCCTTCAGACCAAGCAAATTTCTTGTCTTTCTTAAGTAATTCCGTCATTGGCTTAGCTACCTTGGATAAATTCTCAATGAATCTTCTGTAGTATCCTTCCAAGCTAAGGAAACTACGAACTTACTTTACTGACTTAGGAGATTCCCATTCAGTTACAGCTGACACTTTTGCGGGATCAACTGCTACACCATCTCCTGACACAACGTGTCCAAGAAATCCAACTTCATTCAACTAGAATTCACACTTGCTGAATTTGGCATACAGCTTATGCTCTCTAAGCTTCTCAAGTATCAAACGCAAATGTCCTTCATGCTCTTCTTTGCTTTTGGAGTAGATCAAAATGTCATTGATGAAAACGACAAAAAACTTGTCAAGGAACTCCATGAACACCTTATTCATCATATTCATGAAATAAGCTGGTGCATTGGTCAAACCAAATGGCATCACGGTGTACTCATACAGTCCATACCTAGTGGTGAAAGCTGTCTTAGGTATGTCTTGTTCCCTTATCTTAAGCTGAAAATAACCTGACCGGAGATCAATCTTTGAGAACACACAGGCTCCTTCTAGCTGATCAAACAAATCATTGATTCTAGGCAAAGGATATTTGTTCTTGATAGTCACCTCATTGAGTGAACGATAATCTATGCATAACCTTTGACTTCTATCTTTCTTTTCCACAAATAAGACTGGTGCTCCCCAGTATGAAGAACTTGGTTGAATAAACCCTTTCTGTAATTGTTCTCCAAGTTGTTTCTTCAGTTCTTTCAACTCATCAACTGACATCTTGTACGGTCTCTTTGCTATTGGTCCTGATCCTGGTAGCAAATCAATCAGAAATTCCACATACCTATCTGGTGGCATTCCTGGCAATTCTTCTGGAAACACACTCGGATATTCTCTCACAATTGGTACACTATCTATGCTAACCCCCTTAACAGAATTTAACTTACTCCCTTTTGATTCAAAGTTGGACTTGAATCTTATCCTTTTCTTTTCCGGGGTTGTGAGTGTGACAGTACGATTGGCACAATCTAGTACTCCTTCATACTTGGTCATCCAGTCCATTCCCAAAATTACATCCAGTCCTTCGGAATCTAGGATTATCAGACTCACTGGAAACTTATGCTTTCCAAACTCTATCACTAGATCACGACATCCAAGACTTACTATCATATCTCCACCGGGAGAACTTACTTTTATTGGACACCCAATGTTTTCAGTTGGAAACCCATTTCTATCAACAAATGCTTTTTATATGAATGAATGTGATGCACCAGTATCAAAAAGAACAAGTGCTGGAATAGAATTGAGTTTGAACTTACCAGCCACAGCATCGGACTCCTCATAAATCTCTTCCACATTGATGTGGTTCACCTGTCCCTTCTGGAAAGGGTTGGGCTTGTTGGGTCCTTCAACTTTATTTTCTGGGCATTCATTTGCATAATGCCCCATCTTCTTACACTTGAAGCATTTAACCTGACTAAGATCCTTCTTGACAGGCTGGCTTCCACTACCACTTCCACTTCCATTGTGGTGGCTCTTGTATCCACCCTTGTGATTCTTGTACTTGTCATTGTCATGACTACAGTGATGCTTGTTGTCATGATGACGGTTGTGGTTGTGGTGGCTGTTGTACTTTCCATGCTTGTGGGATCCAGAACTCCCACTATCATCATAATGGGAACACTCGTGAGATGATCCCGAGCTGTGCTTGTCAGAGCTGTGCTTCCTCTTTCTGCTTTCAACCTGCTTCATTTTGTTCTCCAAGATGGTAGCCTTGTCACAAAGGGATTGGTAGGTGGGGACATAGGCCACAGATAATTGCAGATTCAGTTCATCGTTCAGTCCCTCGAGGAACTTCTCTTTCCTCTTGGCATCAGTGTCAACTTCATCCGGTGCATAACGCGCCAGATTGTTGAACTCCTTAATATATTAAGCCACGCTACGGTGGCGCTGCTTCAGATTATGGAACTCCTTCTTCTTCAAACTCATCACTCCGGATGAGATGTGAGCTGTACAGAAACCATCTTCAAAGATAGCCCATGTCACATCCTCAATGGGAGTGGTGATCTGGAAGTTATCCCACCAAGTAGCTGCTGGTCCTTCCAACAAGTGTGCTGCAAACCTGACTTTCTCCTCGTTGGTACAGCCGACAGTAACCAAATCCTTGTTCACTGCACGTAGCCAATCATTGGCCACCATGGGGTCAGTAGTTCCCGAGAACTTTGCAGGCCTCAGTCTTAAGAATCTGGTGAGCATGTCAAATCCTAGTGGATTGTTCTGATTGTTGTTGTTGTTACTGTTGTTTTTGTTGTTGTTGTTATTCTGATTCTGCATGAAAGTAGTCATCATCTGCATTAGCTGTGTCTGTGCTGTCATCAGCTGCTGCATCTCGGGGGTGACATTGTTGTTGTTCGGGTTGGGGTTGGCACGTCGAGGAGGCATCTGCGGTTTTCAAATAAGGATAAGAATGAGATACCCATAGATGCTTATTATGCACAATACATCACATAGACAATCACCAAACAAGCATCAAAATAACATAAAGTTCAATGACATAAACAACAAGTTTGAAAAGCAAACACACCAATAGCAAGCCATCCACATGTTGGATGGTCATTGCGACTCAATAATCGTAAGCATGGTAAATGATAGATAAATGAGTAGTCATCACTACTCCTCTGCGTCAACCTCCTCATCAACAAGTGTAAGACCTGCATTCTCCATAGCGGTCTTGTATTCCTCGACATTGGTAGTCAAGGCCTCTACCTTGGCTTTGAGAGCCCTCTTCTGTCAACGAAGTCTCTCAATCACACCCTACTGATGCTCGAGCTCGAAGTCCTTGGCCTCTAGTTCCGCAGTCATCTCTCGAATCCTTTTGTTTCTGTCTTGGACTCTCTTTTCTTGGATTTTGAACTTCCTGTCCTGGCTCTCAAACTTGGCCTCCATTTCTTTGACTATCTCGTCTTGCTCCGCGAAGAGCTTGTCCTTCTCACGAAGCTGCACCTGGAGCTCGTCATTTCTAAGCATGACGTTGGTCCTATCAGTATCTAGGTGCCTAAGTAGAACCTCTAGGTCCTGAAGATACAAACGAATCGGCTCTGCCGTCTCTCTAGTAGCATCCTCGAACTCAATAGCCTCACCATCCTCGTCGCGTCTCCCGACGGTGTGAAAGTGAGTACCTCTAATCTCCCGAGAGTGCCTCCCTAACAGACGCCCGAGTAAGTCCTTCATGACTACCTCTAGGCCTCTCTCCCTATCGTCATGCATAAACTTGAAGATGATTGCCTCCGTGGCAGGCTCAGTCTGGCGTCCTGGCTGATTAACCTTGAAGCCCCAAAGGTCCTTCCTCTCAAACTTGGTGAGGGGAAGCATCATGATGCTAGGGAGCGGAAGGTTGAGCATACTAGTGAGCTCAATAAGACGAGTGCCAAAACGAGTTCCCTTGAACTCTTCAGCCGTGCTGATAGTAACATTAGGCATCTATTTTATAAGATAGAAAAAGTTAGAATCAACATAAATAGAGATAACCACAAGACAAAGCATCACAGGCATATCATTGGCAATCAAACACACAAGTCATGGCATACATAAATCCACTACAAGCATCCAAGGTTCAACATAACTTAGACAACATTTTTGGAAATAAAAACGATAAGTGTGGTGGTCCAACTAACGAAGTATGTTACAACTCTCACTCACTAGACAAAATGGCTATCAAAGCATCCTTAGTAGCCATCTGTCTATCTTGTTCACAAGATTCCCAAATCAAGTCTATGATGTCTTCCCTTAGTTGTTGGTTGGTCATCTCTAACTCTTGGGTATGTTTCTTTTCTTCTCTAAGGTCATTTTGGGTGTTAAGCATTCTGCACTTGAGCCTATCACCAAGTTCTTTGATGGCCTTCCAAGCTGCATCCCTTGCAGAGTCAAAGAATGTGGTGTGCATCACTGAGTTAGTAACCATGCAGAATCCTGATTCTTTGTGGTTGTCTTCCTTGTTTTTGCACAAGTGAAGTTGCACCCACCAATACTCCTCTCCTTAATCCATCACAGGGAAACCTTTGTACACAGCTGCACCATGTATCCCCATGGTAACCATAAGGTTCTTGAGGGCTTTTGGAAATTCAGTCTCACACTCCAAGGTCATGGTCATGAGGGGTCCCTTCCTTACGGCTTCGTTGATGGAGTTCATCTACAAATAGAGATGAGAAAGAAGATTAGAAGAGTTTACGAGAAGAAAAGACAAGTGTAGAATTTTTTCAAAGTGTTGAAATTTTTCCTTAGTGGTTTCTATTCCAATCCTAGGGTTATAATCCTACAGGCAACACAGTGCTCTGATACCATCTATAAGATACCTCCCTTTTAAAGGTAAGGATCCCTATGATTGCAATGCTAGTCCCTGGATCAATGCTAGCATCCACAGTTTAAGATGAAGTACACAGAAACAAAGGTCATTATTACATATCATTCCAGAGACAAACATAGTCTTTTACAACTCCATGGCCATAGGCCTAATACAAGAGTTCAACCATAACAATATAAATAAGTGTTCATCTTTATGTGCCACAGGCAAGCATGTTGAGTGTAGACTCATAACCCCTAATCATCATCAGAATATCCCGCAACATCACAAGTTACAGCCACAGTGGGTCAATACATTTGAATAGTATTGGCAAGTGATACCTTAGTAGAATATTAACATCTAGATACTATATGAATTTGGCTAAGTGTAGCTTAGGCTTGCTTTGCTCAAAATAGGTTTTACCTATTAGTTGAAAACACTAAGTTTTTCTTTGTCAATACTTTCCCAAGGAACCACCAATATAAATTGGTGAACCTTCACCCTTGTTCAACCACAAGTTTTACTTAGAAAATTGGGATGAGGAGATTCTTGATAGCTTCCATGTCTTGATGCTCAAGTTGTCCAATACCAAGGACATGGCTAAGTACTTAGATTCTTCCATCTGTAGAGGTTGTGCACTTTCCCCACAAGACTTGATTTTCACCAAGACAGGACCTTTCAGAAGCCTTCCCTTAGACCAAATGGACGCGCTCCAAACCTATCATCCCACTACCACCAACTGTCCAAATGGCTAAGTTATTGCAACCTATGTGATCCAGGCGGAGCCCATAATGCCATGTGGCTGCACTAGAAGCTTCTTAACATTTGGCATCTCAAATCCCTTTGTTCCTTGGTGGCTTTCTACAAGTGTGATACACAAGGTAAGCCATAGAAATGGGCCTTGTGTAACCACTCAACACAAACCAATCTTTCCATTCCACCCAGGTGTTTCATTCACTTAGTTGTTTTATTAAGCAAAACATAAGTCCAAAGACTTAGAAATATTTCTCATAGCATGATTATATAATCCACCCTTGGTTGCTACTAGCTAGGCTAAGCATGGCAATATCAAGTATCCAAACTTAGAGGAAATTCTATCATTTCTACAACTACTAGGATTTCCCAAGCATAGCATATAGATACTTAGCAAAATAATCATGCAAGTCCTATACAAAATATTTCTAGTGCATAGGTAAAATATTGGGAAGAAACATGAAGCACCACTTGCCTTGGTAGTTTGGGGAGTAGCAACAATCTTCACAACCATAATCACTATTAGCACCAAAATCTACACATAAAATAATGGCACCAAAATCACATAACAAAATATACAAACAAAAATATATGAATGCATGCAAATACCATGTGGTTCTTTTCTACACCAAACAAGACAAGTATACAATACTGAATCTTAAATAAGTCCAAGACACACTAAATAAACTTTGTTTGATCTTTAAATCATTTTTCAAATCATTTCTATACTCAAAATAAGCCTAAGAATGTCTCTGCAAAAATAATCAATTTTACAGAAGCAAAACATTAAACACATTGGATAAACAGATAGCATTATTTCTTCTGATTGTAATGATATAAAATTTGTAAAATTTGAACGTGTGGATCAAAAGTTATGAATTTAACAAGTTTGAATCACTAATAGATCTAATTCAGATTTTTAAAACAAAGAACAGGCCACGCGGCAGCGTCTGATTGGCTGATACCGCTTCGGCTAGATCGATCAAAGAGAGCCATAGGATCTAAATGAAAACGCACGGCTAGATCTAACACGTACCCCTTTGCGTAAGTGATCTATCGTATGCGTTGGATCTGGATCTGACGGCTAACAATCAAGCGACCACAGATGGGCGGCGCTAGCGACAGCGGCGCGGCGGCGCAGCTCTGTTAGAGATGTTCTGGCGGCTACAGAGGGGTCTGGGGTCAGTGGAAGGGCCTACCAGACTCGCAGAGGCGTGCTGGAGCTCAACGTGGCAGTGGCTTGTCAAGGGGCGGACGGACACGGTGGGGATTCCTCGTCAGAGTGGAGCCTGTCGTCGGGCACGGCTGTTCGTCGATGTTGCCGATGTTGTAGATCATGCCAGAGAGAAGTAGGCGGTGCGTTAGATGCGGGGAGTGACACTGGTCATGTGAGTATCAAAGAGAGGGCAAGGCGCGCTCGGGACTAACCAGATTTACTCGCCAAAGTTGAGTGCTTCGTCGGGTTCGCTCAGTCGTCGACGTTGCCGACGCTCGGGGTTGTCCTAGGACACAGCAGTGATGTCAAACGATGCGCAAGGATGCGGTGGCTATACTGGCGAAGTTAGGAGTCAAGGGGCGCAGAGAGCTCACCGTAATTTGTTGCCGGAGTTCGTCGGTACCGCGGCAGTGTCTGGTGAAATCTGGGCAGCCTGGTGGCAAAGAGAGGGGGCTGTGTGGGGGGGGGGCAATTGGCCGTGGTGGAGAGGGGATTAAGTAGCCAGGAGCGGGGCAAGGATTACTCCCTGAATCAACGGGAATTAAGCGGGGTTTTAACTGCGGCGAGGTAACGGCAGAGCAGTGACTGCGCGCGTGATTCTGGGGAAGAAGACGGTGATGTGGAGAGGGTCCACTAGTCAGCGATTGGTTGGGTTGGTTCGGTGCGGGTGAGAGAAGAAGCAGAGGGGGAGTGGCCCGGGTGGGCTTTGGGCTGGATCTGGTTCTAGGCTAGTTTAGTAGCGCCGGCCTTTTTCCATTTCTTTATTCTTTTTCTTTTTCTGTTTGAATTTCCAGGAACCAAATTCAAATGAATTCAAATGTGTTTGAGTTCAAACCTTTTCTGGATTTTTTATAAAGTGAAAATTGTACACATTTGGTTGCAGAAGAATGTTGTGCACTTTAAAATAATTTAGTACTTAGGGATTTTAAAACAAACAAGGTTTTTACCCATTGTTTAATAAAGACAAAGAAATGGTTTGAATTTGTTTCCTTGTTTTGAAATACTTGTCCAAGCTTTGGAATTTATCAAACAATCCTATGAACAAACAACATTGGTTTAAAACAAATATTCTCTCACTAGAGAGTAGCATTGGATCAATGCTTTGCTTACATAAAATAACATGCATACAAATGCTTCTGTTTTTGCAAAACTTTGAAAATGATCCTAAAATGATCATGAATGCATGGATGATATGCAAAGCTTTGAAAACATGATTTTAGGGATGTTACAGAGTAGTTCTTCCTCGAAGCTAAGGGCTCTACCGGTAGCTATGTGTTCACCCCTCTCTCTATGGATGATCTTATTGTGGTCATGAGCTTTGTAATCAAGTAGATCTACTCTGCTACTCAAGTGCTTTAATAGATCTCCGGCTCTCCCCACGTGTGTGAAAGTGACAGCGTGCATGCCGTGGTGGCACTTATGCGAGAGTTTATAAATACTTATCATGCATATATTTGAGTTGTTTGTCTCTATAAAATTGTGGTGTTTGTTGGAACCATCTAGCGCTCAAGGTGACAGTGTGGGGTTATCTAGATGGGGAAGGCGGACTTTTAGGTGTGATTTTATAGCCCTACCATGGATTAGAGTTATCCAACTGGAGAGTAAATCAGGGTAGCATCATGAAGAGAATATATTTATTGAGAGTGTTCACTAGTGAAAGTATGATTCCTAGGCCTTGTTTCTAAGCATTGAAACACCGTTTACAACTAGATCTGTTGCATGTTTGCTTGCCTCCATCTTTTTGCCTTTAGTCTTTTCCTACCCGTCAGAAGCTCTTTTCTGGCACCGTTACCACTTATAATCATCCATACCACTTGTATTTCACTATCTCTTCACCGAACTAGTGCACCTATACACCTGACAAGTGTATTGGGTGTGTTGGGGACACAATAGACTTCTTGTATCTTGATTGCAGAGTTGCTTGAGAGGGATACCTTTGACCACTTCCTCCCTGAGTTCGATAAAAATTGGGTAATCCACTTAAGGGAAACTTGCTGCTGTTCTTCAAACCTCTGCACTTGGATGCCCAACAACTGTCTACAAGAATAGAAGCGTGCGTAGACATTAGCCGCTCCGGCCCGTATCACTGACGGCGGGTGTAAGCGCACGGAGATGCGTAACTCAGACTTGCGCAAGTTGCAAGGCGCCAGGTTGATCTCCAAGGATAAGGACGACGCCATCCTCCCCGATCAGGAGGTAATTCCTCGTGTACTCGAAGGCTTTCAGGTGATGTTTTATGCTTTTATCGTCCGAGGTCTTTCTTTGCCTGCCCACGAATTTATTCATGGGCTTCTTTTCTTTTACAGGATTCAATTGCATCATCTGTCTCCCAACTCTCTCCTTCACATAGATTTCTTCATCATTCTCTGCGAATGTTGGCTCAATATCGAGCCGCACTTTGGCCTTTTTCGGAGACTCTACTCCGTGAAGAGGCAATCTGGCACCGGCGGTGTTTATCCGCTCGGCGGTTGCATCATCTCTATCCGCTCCTCTGTCCAATTCTTCTCTTTTTCCATTTGCGAGTCCGTCCAATACTGGCACCAGAAGTGGTTCTACATCCGTGACGCCAAGTTGGATGGGCAGCATTTTGGTCCCCCCCCTTTCGATCCGGCACAGAAGATCACCCAAAAGAGGTCGTGGAAGAACGATATCTTAGAGGGTGAATTTGCGGAGGTGGAGAAGCTCTACAAGCGGGTGGAAGCTCTTCAACTGGTGGCCGGCAAGGAAGTCAACGGTGTCGACATCATCCGCACCTTCCTCAAGCGTTGGGTGCAGCCGCTCCAAGCGAGGGTGCATCCGATGTTTCTATATGCTAGCCGCAGTGATCCGACAAAGGTCTCTCCTGAGGATTTGTCTTCGGGTGACCTTGACAGAGTGCTTCGGCCTCTGCTGAAGTTCAAGGCCGATGAGGCCCTTCCAGGGAAATCATTGACCGCCCCTTTCGACGCCAAGAAAGTAGTCTCCCAGGTGAAATTTGTTGTGTGCGCGTAGCGCTTTTCAAATGCCTTTTGCCTGGTCTCTTGTTTATATTGTTTTCTCTTGCTCTTTGCTTGCAGAGTCTCAAGGTAGCGGGGATGATGCCCCCTCTACCCGAGAAGTACACGGATCCACCGGACAATGAGGAGGCGGAGTCCGAATCTGAGCTTCCCCCAGTGCACTCTCCTTCCTTGGAAGCCCCCAAGCCGAGCGATGGGCCGACCCGAAAACGCTCCCGGAGTGAAACTTCGGATGGGGCGACACCACCTATGCCAAAGGGTCCGTCCTTCCTCGAGCAGCACGGCGAGGATGAGGGTGCGTCGTCTGCACCTTTTCCTACCGTGCCCGTTCGGGTAGTGGCCCCGCAACCGCTGGCCAAGAAGAATAAGAAGAAGGAGAAGGAGCCTCCTGTCTTCAATTTATCAGACATACCATCGTAAGTTATTCTGTTTTAGCCTTGTTACCTTATTCAGATGCTAAGTATTAGCTTGTTACTAATCTGATAAGTGTTAGCAGTAATCATTTGGAGGAGTCCTTTGCGAGGACACCGAAGAGGTGATCGCGGAATTGAATCCAACATCTTTGTTTCCCAAGGTGGTGGCCAACTCCGAGGACGAGGATTCGAGCTCCGCGAGGTGGGAGGCTCGTGCACTCGTCACTCAGAATACGATATGAGAACCTTCAGAGTCCATGCCAAACCATGTAAGTGTAGTTCTTTTCTTGCATATGGAGGATCCCCCGAATCCTTTTACTCATTAGACCTGCTGGCATTTTTGCAGCCTTTTGTCCGCGGCGCCAATCTCCTCATCCAGCAGCATTTGTCAATGGAGTGTGAGTTCAAGAAGCTCCAAGGTGCATAGCTTTCTTCTTGATTATTTTTTCGAGTGCATAAAGTTTGTTTTTGTATTTATCCAATGTTTCCCTATGATACATATGAGAACAATGCTGCTCTCCGTCGACTGAACGCTCTTGAAAAGAGCCTCGACCAGGCGAAGAAGAAGGTAGTGGATGTTGCAGAGGCCCTTGAGCGCCAACAGAAGGAGGCCGAAGATCGTGAGAAGCAGCTCGTGGCCGCGGCAGCCACTCGGGAGAGTGACATGGCTGACAAGCTCATGGCTGCTGCCAAGGCTATCTCCGCTAAGCTGTTCTTGTCTCCTTTTTGTCTTCCATATCTTAGGATGCCCTTTCTTGCTTCTAACTTGAATTTTTCTCGCCTTTCTTACCAGATGCTTCCGGCGTCGCATTTGATCGCAGTGCGCTGGAGCACGGGGATCTTCTGGTGGATGCCGTTGCGGTGATCGAGGATCGCTGCACTTCTGCTGCACGCTCTCTTGGAGAGGCCAAGAAGGTGCTGACGCGCTTTTACAAGAGAGTCAACCCCAAGGGTGTTGCCCTCGAGGATGTCAGCTCGTTGGTGGATTCTCTCTCAGGCGACACTCCGGCGGAGTACAAGCACAAGCAGAAGGGTGTTGGTGCTGCCATGGGTTTGGCCATGAAGTCTGGAGCGGAGCTGGATCTGACGCAGGTCACGTCCCGAATGCCGACAGCGGCGGATGGCTTCGAGGTATCTTTTGCCACCTTTGCCTCCAGTTGCAAGCATTTCGGGCCTAAGCTCATCGACCTCCTGGACGACTATTCGGCAGAGCAGCAGCGAGTGGCCAAGAGTAGGCACTCTAGCTCCGAAGCTGCTTTAGGTGCTGGCGCTTAGGCCCTTCTGCCTTGTATTTAGTCTAGCTTTCTTCCTTTTTCTGTAACCCCTTTTGGATGAACAATCTTCACTTTGCCATGAAATGGCCCTTTTTATGTATATGTATGAATTCTTCTTTCAACTGCTGTCGAAAGTGTTTGTGATGTTCATGTTTGCCTTCTTTTTACCCTTAGGGTCCTTTGGGTGAGGCGCCAGTGATCACGCCTTCTCCCGCGCTTGGCCCTCGCCCGTCTCTAAGCGAGTCATCGCAGTTGCCTTTCCTGCGTGACTGCGTCCGAAGTTTGGAGAAGTATATTCTCAGCATCCGCGGCCATGCGGATGTGTGGAAATCGAAGGCTGAGCGAGCCATTGCCAGAGAAGAGTTCTTGCTTGAAGAATTTAGGAAGATGGGTGAGCAGCTCCAATGTGAGTCCTTGTGAACCGCTGCTTCTTTGAGTGAGCCTTATTTTTATGTTGGCTCACCCAATGCTTTGTGTAGTTGTAAATATGCTTTCGAAAGAAGAGAAGGAGCGTATCGCAATTCGGACGAATTGCCTGACGCAGCAAGACTTGGAGGCCGGCGGCTTCTTCTGGATGGACCGTGATCGGGCGATCATTCTTGCGACAGTGCAAGATCGCATACATCAAGTTCTTCGGGTGCTTAAGCGGGCGAGGTCGTCTCTTGCGGATATTTGGGCCACCATGTTGCCTTTGGATGCTACACCTTCTATATTTCTAGGCTTGCCCGGGAAGTTTTGAGATGCAGGTCATGTGAAGGAGCTGATGCGCCATCAGCTGATTGCAGGCGTGAAGGCAGCCCTATCCCTTGTGCGACTGCACCGTCGTGATGTTGATTTAGTGGAGATAGCAGCTGGGCCGCCTCCCCCCGAGATGGCATGGCGTGGTATATGCGACCCCATTATGCGGTTGTGGCGCAGTAGGCCGAAGATATTGTAGATGTATTTGAGGAGCGGATGAACGTTCTACTGCAACGTGGTTAAGTCCTATAAAGGAAAAATGAGATAATGTAAAGTCTGTATTTATTTGAGTGGGATTTGTAATGCCCTTTGTAAAGTTGTATCTGTTGGCACATGGTGCGTTGTGTGATTATGTAATGTGCATATCCTTTTATTTAGCCTAACGTGGTCAGCTACTCAGGTTGTATGCGTTGTTGTCAGTCGACGAAGTCGTAAGGTGAGCGCAGCCCCCGAGCGTGTTTACCAATAAATAATGTGACAAGAAAAAGATATTTGGGCCAAGGAACTTAGCTTTTATTCATTGTAAACGAGGAGGTACATTATTCGGATGAGTAGCCTGGCTGAATAGCCTTATTGAAAGTAAAGGGTAACTAGGGGTAGAAGCATCGCAGTCGTGCGACGTTCCAAGGGTTGGAGTATTCGACTCCTGATGCGACGTCCATGAGGCGATAGGGGCCACCTAGGATGACTTCAGTGATGATGTAGGGTCCTTCCTAGGGTGACTCGAGCTTCTTGTGTCCTTCTTGCTTGAGTCGTAGTACCAGGTCTCCTTCGACGAAGGACCTTGGGCACAGCCAATGGCTGTGGTAGTTGCGGAGGCTCTGCTGGTAGACCACTGAGTGAGCCGCAGCGATGTCGCGTGACTCGTCGAGTGTGTTTATGACGTCTTCGAGTGCAGCCGATTATTCGGCCTCGCTGTAAGTGATGAGCCGTGGAGCCTTGTGGTGTACCTCAGCAGGTAGCACGGCTTCGGCTCCATGCACCATGAAGAAGGGCGTATAGCCAGTTGAGCTATTTGGAGTTGTGCGCGGGCTCTAGAGGACCGAAGGTAGATCTTATACCTAGGCCCCCGCAAGCCTTTCGAGTAGGCATAGTAGGCGCTTCTTGATGCCGTTTCCTATGAGGTTGTTGACCTTTTCGACCTTCCTGTTGGTCTGCGGGTGCGCCACAGAGGCGTATGATATGTTGATTTCGAGGTTCCCGTAGAAATCTCGGAATTCCTTCGAGATGAAGTTCGAGATGTTGTCGGTTATGATGCTATGTGGCATGCCGAACCTGTAGACAGCATACTCGAAAAACTTGATAGCAGTTTTGCCGCTTTGGTTGGTGACGGGCATGGCCTCGATCCACTGGGATAATTTGTCGACTGCGACCAGGAGGAAGACGTGGACTCCTAGCGAGGACTTTGGTAGTTTGCCGATCATGCCGAGACCCCACTAGGCAAAGGGCCAGGCCACTGGTATAGGCCTTAGCTCAGATCCTGGTGCGTGTGGCTTATCCGCGTACCTCTGACAGGCGTTGCACCTCTGGACTATGTTCTTGGCGTCGTTCATTGCGGTTGGCCAGTAGAACCCAACTCGTAGAGCTTTGGTGACTAGGGCGCGGCTGCCTGCGTGATGTCCACAGATACCCTCATGGATGTGTTGGAGGATGCTTTTGCCGTCAGCGATGGTGACGCATCGTTGGAGCACACCCGAAATGCTGTGCTTGTACAGCTTGCCATTGATGATGGTGAAGGCCTTTGACCGGCGAGATATGCGCCGGGCATCTATTGGGTCTTCGGGAAGCTGATTGTTTATCAGGTACTGAAGGTACGGTTGCGTCCATGTTTCTTCAACTGCCATGACCTGCATTAGGCTGACCAACTCAACCTCTATGTCGAGCTTTTCGGCTCCTTCTTGTCCTTCGGGTAGCGCAGCCCCCGAGTGCTTTGCTTCTTCGACTGAGCCTTTCGGAAATTTCCTCTCGATGGAGTGCATGCAGATTTGTTCGAGGAACACTCCTGGTGGCACCATGGAGCAGGTGGAGCCAATGTTGGCGAGCTTGTTGGCCTCTTCATTGCTTTCCCTGCCGACGTGCCGAAGCTCACAGCCGTCAAAGTCCCCTTTGAGTGAGTTATAGAGCGCGTGGTACGCGAGCATGTTGGCGCTATGGGCGTCGCACTTGTTCATCATTTGTTGTACGAAGAGGATCGAGTCGCCGTAGATGACAATGCGTGTTGCGCCGCACACCTTAGCCATCCTCATGCCATGGATGAGGGCTTCGTATTCAGCCTCGTTGTTGGAGGCACGGAATTTCATCCAAAGGACATACTTCATTGTCGCCATGAAGGGACGTCAGTATGACGTCGGCCCCTGCTCTAGCCTCGCGCTTGGAACCGTCGAAGTGCATCGTCCAGGACTGCGACATGTCCGTTGTGTCTGGCAGTTGGAGCTCCATCCAGTGGATGAGGAAGTCAGGTAGGACTTGATATTTGATGGCGGTGCTCTGCTCGTAGATAATTTCTCGAGGAGACAACTCGATGCCCCATAGGGCTACACACCCTGTCGCTTCGGGGTTGTTTAGGATGTTCGACAGCAGGGCATCATTGATGACCATGACGTGGTGCTCCTGGAAGTAGTGGCTTAGCCGACACACCGTCATAAATACGCTGTAGGCGAGCTTCTGGTAATGAGGGTACCTCTACTTTGTCGGGGTCAGTACCTTGCTTAGGTAGTAGATTGGGCATTGGACCCCTTGGGTCTTGCCATCTTCGGGTAGTTCGACCACGAGTGTGGTGCTGACCACCTGATGTGTGGCTGCAATGTATATCAGCAAATGCCCCCACTCCTTCGGCGTGACCAGGACAGGCGAGCTAGAGAGTAGCCGCCTGAGGTCCTCGAATGCATCATCTGCTTCGGGTGTCCACTCGAATTTGTCCGTTTTGCACAGCAGCTGATAAAAGGGGAGGGCCTTCTCACCCATTCGGCTGATGAACCTGCTGAGTGCCGCGATTTTTCCGGCTGGTTGCTAGACTCCTTTGAGGTTCTTTGGCTTCTCCATGGCCAGTATGGCCCTGATTTTCTTTGAGTTTGCCTCGATGCCCCGTTGGGAGATAAAGTACCCAAGTAGCTGACCATACGGGACACCAAAGGCGCACTTGTCTGGGTTCATCTTGATCTTGTAGTGATCAAGGTTATCAAATGTCTCACGGAGATCGTCGATTAGCGTCATGGCCTCCTTGGTCTTGATTACTATGTCGTCGACATAGACCTGGATGTTGCGGCCGATTTGGTTCTTCAGACATGCCTGCATGCACCTTTGGTAAGTGGCGCCTGCGTTCTTAAGCCCGAAGAGCATTGTGTTGTAGCAGAACACCCTGAACGACGCCGTTTTCTCGTGATCTTCGACCTTCAGTCGAATTTGGTTGTATCCTAAGTAGGCGTCGAGGAAGGAGAGCTTGTCGTATCCTGAAGTGGAGTCGATGATTTGATCGATCCTTGGTAGAGAGAAGTGGTACTTGGGACAGTACTTGTTGAGCGATGTGAAGTCCACGCACATACGCATTATGTCCGTGTCCTTTTTGGGGACCAACATGGTGTTGGCCAGCCACTCGCTTTCTTTGATTTCCCTGATGAAGTTGGCATCGAGGAGTCTGTTGACTTTGATTCCAACGGCCTCGGCTCTTGGTTAGGACAGTCGATGCATTGACTGCTTGACTGGCTTCGCATCTGGAAACACATTGAGTGCGGGCTCGGCGAATTCCCTGGGAACTCCTGGCATGTCCGCAGGACACCAGGCGAAAATTTCCCAGCGCTCACTGAGGAATTTGACGAGTGTGCTTTCCTATGCGGGACTCAGGTCGTTGGCGATCAATGTCGTCTTGGAGGCATCTATTGGGTGAACCTGCACCTTCTTTGTGTTGATTGTGGAGTCGAACGGCATGTCAGGTGACTAGGGGTGCCCCATTGTCTGTCACCTCCCCGAGTCTTGTGAGATCCTCCTGCATGCCGAACGACTAAGAGATTCTGTTGAAGTCTCTGTCGCAGCTGTCGGACCCGGTGAAGCTTCCTAGGACGGTGATGACGCCCCTAGGTCTTGGCATATTCAGTAGCATGTACGCATAACTGCCAGGAATCTTGCTAATGCCACGCACCCGAGGATGGCGTGGTATTGTGATGGCCAATCCACCACTTCGAATTCTAGCCGCTCATGCCTGAAGTTTTGGGCTTGCCGAAGATGACGTCGATCCATATATTTCCTAGGGGGTATATGCCCTTCTATGGGACTATGCCGTGGAACGTCGTGTCTGATTGCTCTAGGCTGCACAGCGGGATCCACATCGCTGCGAGTGTGCTGGCGAACATCAGGTCGATGCCGATGCCGCCGTCCATGAAGATGCGGCTCATCTCGAATCCCTTGATCTGGGCGAGCACCAGGGCAGAGTGGCCTAGGCGAGGGATCTGGCATGGGCGATCTGATCGGTTGAACGTGATGCAGGACTCTGAGCCGTTAAGGTACTCAGGTATGGCTAGTGGGGAGGTCACGGCCAGGCTGACTTGGCGGCTGATCTTATTCTGCACCCGGTTAGTTGGGCGCCCCTTTTGGATCATCAGGGCTCCCTTCTGTTGGGGGTACCCATCTGCACCATTGTTTGGTGCTGGTGCGACTGGCGGCTGCGACGGTCCGCCAGGTGGTGGTGGATGAGCTCCGTGGGCGATGGCACCTGGAGAAGGTGCGAATCCAGGGTTCACCGTCTGGTGCCGCATTTGGGTGAGGCCCTCGCTGAACTTCTGGAACTCCCGATAGTCCTTGAGGATGTGGCTGCCCTTCTTCTTACCATCTTGTTTGTCGATCTATAAGTGGATAGTGCAGGGACCAGATAGCTTGTCGTATGCTTAAGGCTTGTCGTCGCGGTTGCGACGTTGCCACGTTTGCGTGGGTCGTCTGCCGTCTCGATAGTTGCTGCTGCGATATCCACTGTTGCAGTTGCCATCATCGTGGCGATCGGTGTATCCAGCCGCAACCATGTCGACTCCATCGCGATCGTCATAGACGCACGATCTTCTCTTGTTGCGACGTTCACGCCTGCGGACGAAGTCCTCTTCTTCATCCAAATGTGTTTGGTTGAAGGAATCCTCGCTGTCTGCCCAACGGTTGGCGATGTCCATTAGGTGATCAAGGGTTTTGGGCTTGACGCGTCTGAGCTCCTCCTTGAAATCTCGACGCCTAGCACGTCCTTGAAGGCGTCGATTGCTCTTTCTTCGGAGATGTTTGCGGCGGAGTTCTTGATGTGTGACTAGCATAGTATGTACGAACAGATGGACTCGTTGGTACACTAGGTGTAGGCCCGTAGCTCTTCGATTGAAGCAGGCCTCTTGCTGGTGCCCTTGAAGTTGCGGATGAAGCTGTATGCTAGCTCTTCCCAGCTTCGGATGTAGCCGGAGGGTAGGCTGGTAAGCCAGACCCTGGCTGCGCCTGTCAGCTGCAGCTGAAGGCATTGTAAGGCGGTGTTCTTGTTCCTGCAGACAGAGCTTGACGGATGACAGATGCTCATCAAGCCAAGATTTTGGCTCCTGCGTGCCGTCAAACTTCGGTTTGTCCGAAGGGAGCTTGAAGTTTCTCGGCATCCGCGATTGCCGAACGGATCTGCTGAAGCATCTGGCTCCGCATAGTTCTCCTTCATCCTCCTCAGACTCGGTCGAGCACGCATGCTTAGCACGTGATTTGTCGATCTTGCACTAGGTGAGCTCATTACGAGCATCGTAGTTGAGCTGCGGTGCCGTGGGCTCCGACGGCGTTGGGGCAGGTCATGCTCCTCGTCGTTAGATGAGGGCGTGCGGCTTCGAGTGAACTTGACCACGGCCTTTTTCTTCGGCTCCGTAGGAGTTTCATCGTGTAGCGCAGCTCTGATGAGTCTGAGGCCTGCTAGCACAAACTTGTGCATTGCATTCTTTAGGTCACCCGTCGGAGGCGGATTGGACGCGAGATAGGTGGTGGCCGCCATGATCGCGGCCTGCGGCGTCTTCGGCATGCCGTCGCCTTGTGAGTCCATCATCATGAAGGACGTATTGAGGGCCCTGTTGACCTCGTGCCGCGTGGCAGGTTCCATGCGCTCCATGCGGGAGCGGTATTTGTTGGCGTTGTTGCCATGTGAAGTGGAGCCACCGGCGGCAGAGAGCGCAGCTCGCCGTGCGCTTGACTCTGCGGCTGCCTACTTACATTTTTCGAGCTCTTCCTGTAGCTTCACCTGTCAATTGTGCTCATCGATCAGGAGCCAGTGATAGGCCATCAGCAAGTCACATGAGGCATCCACGGGTAGGATTTTATTGCCTTGCACAGCTTCGCGTGCTTGGCGCCAGCCTTCCTCGTTGAGGTTGATCTGGTCATAGGCGTGATTGCTGCCCTTAGTGGCTCTGTTGGCTGGGTTTCCCCTGTTTCCCTCGTTCTCAACCTAAGGGTTGGGAGGGGGACTGGGAGGTGGTATGGCTCCCGAACCTAGCGGTGGATCCGCTCCGTTGTTGACATTGCCATCGTGGATGACGACGCACAGGTAGCGCTCACGGAGTGGGTCGCTGCTGCCGAAGCTCTTAGATCCGGAACCGTAGGTTCCTTCATCCGAAGGGGGGCCGCACAGATTGGAGTTGCATCTGCTACTGTCATCCGAATCGCCCGTCAACGTCGATGTGAGTAGGGCGTTGATGGGTTGGACCCACGAAGAGGGCCTGATGGATGGTAGTGGCACCCGCTCTGGGAGGCGGAGGGTGCCGGTCTGCCCCACCTGGAAGCAGAAGCTCCCGAATAGCATCTCGAGCCCGTCGCCTACAGACTCGGAATCTTTCAGGGTGGATGGCGAGTGGGCGGTGAAGTCGAAAGCGCCAAAGAGGAGGTGACTCTCCGTCGCCGAGGAATCGTAGACTGCTCAGGATGGAACCATCACGATCGCATGATCAGCATCCTCACTTCCCACAGACGGCGCCAATTGACGAGGGATCAACTCGTCAATGCCCATTGTTATGGACTTGGGTTTTGGAGAAGATTGGGATGCTGGAAGTCGTGGAATGGTTAACAGGAAAGCAATGTGGGGACACAAGGTTTACCCAGGTTCAGGGCCCCGGAGGGAAAACCCTACTCCTGCTTGTCTGTTCTTGATTACGGCGAAACCGAAGGTTACAGGGGTGCGCAGATGCAATCTGGCGTGGAGGTGTGTGTATGAGGTGAGTTGAATCCTTCTCGCCGTACCCTCCTGGCCTTTATATAGATAGTCCAGGTATCGAGAGAGGTCGAGTTGGTTACCGATTAGCGTTGATACCCTTTGAAATTCTATCTAATCTAGACTTGTCCTCCAAGGAGTCGAAATCGCCACGGGCTTGGGCCACCCGAAATCTTCATGGGCTGCGTGTCCTCACGTGGGCCTTCCTTGGGCTGCATCGGGTATGCCAACGTTGTGCACCCGTAGGGTATATCCATGTCAGCTTAGGCTAGCCACCCAGGCGTTTCTCTAACACATATATAATACTCCATGGACTTACAAGCTCCCCTTTTATTTCACACCACCGACATCCATAAACAAAAGATCATGATATCAACTGGATAATATGTATATGTGTTGAAAGCATTCCCCATGACAACATGGTTCTGCTAACTCCCAACTTAGAATTTGCAAGCATATAAGCAACATAGATGACACAATGGTTCAAGTTTATTAAGTGCAATAAAGTAAAGTGTGCCATCAAGTTTGTGAGAGCTTTAATCACTAATTTTTACATAACAAAAGTTTAATTTGGAAGATAAATAAAAACATGAATATACTTGGAATGGTGTAACACACAATGCATAGGAATTTATAGTGGACTCTTTGGAATAACTTGGTTTCTTGGGAGTTGGATGCACGAGTAAGCTCATACTCAGTACAAGTGGAGGCTAGCAAAAGACTGGGAGTGACCAACTAAGAGAGCAATAATGGTCATAATCATGCAGAGTGACAAAACATTATTAACTAAAGCATCAAGTGATATCATAAGTCAAAAACTAAATTATCATAGAGGCTAAGGTGACTGGTTCATAGTCTTAACATGGTGTAAGCATGTGCCAAGTCAACCCAAATAAAGCATCAAAGGAGAATACCACAATATTATGCTTTTGTATGCTAAAACAATGCATGATTCTTTCAAGGCACATTAAGCAATCTCAATTGTTTGGAACAAGTCATGCTACGACAATAATCACTAAGCATAAAGTCAAAGCAACATCTAGCATGACATGATAAAGTCTAAGCCATAGTCAAAACAATGCTCCTTTTGTACCACTTAAGCACGAAACTTCCTACTCTTTTCCAACACCAATCAACTTATTTGAAACAAAATGAGAATGCGGGGGTCCAACTAATTTATTCATAAAACCAAACAAAAAAACTAAAAAAAACTAAGACGCTCCAAGAACAACATATAGTGCATGAATCAATAAAAATGAAGTGTCTAGAAAGAAGACCTGGGATTTTTATTGATGAAGAAGGGGATGCCCAAGGCATCCCCAAGCTTTGACTCTTGTACCTCTTGAATATTTCTTGGGGTGACAAAGGTGGCATCCCCAAGCTTGAGCTTTTTTCCATTCTTCATCTCAACACATCATTCTTCCCCTACACTTGAAAATTTCCTTCATACAAAACTTCACACAATCTTCATTAGCAACATTAGTGTATTTAAGATAATAAGCCTTTTGGTTTAGTTTCAAGACAAGTAAAACTTCCATTAAAAGAAAAGCTACTATAGAAATTTATTTTAAAATCTCAAGTGATCAAGGAGAACTCAAAAATAAAACGATAAAAGGCAAATGCAAATAATGGCAAAAATCTGTCAAAACATACCAGCAGGTAAAAACCGATTTTTTCGAAGACCTTCTGTTGCTAAAATTGAAAAGTGTTGAACTAAGGAAAGTTAGATAATAACCTGGGGCATATGCACAGAAACTTTACAGCTCAATCCGACGTACTGGGATTTTTCACAATTTGTTTTATAGTGAAGCACAGAAATTTGTTTCGGGACAACAACTTCCCCAAATCTTGCTTCCCTATCATTAGAGGTTATTCTTGGCACAAAAACCACACAAAAAGGATAAGGAGAGGTTATTACAGAGGCAATAACTTCCAAGACTCAACAAAAGGAAAACTTATTGAAATAAAAAATAAATTTGGGTTATCTCCCAATAGTACTTTTCTTTAACGCCTTTAAGTTAGGCATAGGAAGCAAGAATCAAGTATTTTCAAATGAAGAAGCATTAACATCAATTTTTTTTAATAGGAGGAGCAAAAGGTATCTTCTCTCTCTTTCTAGGGAAGTGTTCTATACCTTTCTTGAGTGGGAATTGATATTTAATGGTGCCTTCTTTCATATCAACAATGGCACCAACATTCTAAGAAAAGGTCTTCCCAAAATAATAGGACAAGAAGCATTGCATTCAACATCCAAAGCATAGAAATCAACAGGGACAAAGGTATTGTTAACCATAATAAAAACATCATTAATGCTCCCCATGAGTTTCTTTTTAGCATTATCATCAAGATGGACATCCAAATAGCAATCTTCCAGTGGTGGCAAATCAAGCATTTCATAAATTTTTCTAGGCATAATAGAGACACTAGAACCAAGATCACATAAAGCTTTGAGATCAAAATCATTCACTTTCATATTAATGATGGGTTCCCAACCATCTTCTAATTTCCTAGGAATATAAGCTTTATGTTTCAATTTTTCTTCTTTAATTTTAATGAGAGCATCTGTAATGTGTTTTGTAAAAGACATATTCATAACACTAGCATTAGGACTTCTAGAAAGATTTTGTAGGAACATAATTACTTTAGAAATATTGCAACCATAAAGATCAAAATCAAACTTAGCATCCAAGGTAGTAGAATTATTGTTTCCCATATTTCGAAGAATTTTAGCATTTTTATTGGAAAAGGTTCCATTGGGTTTAGGCATTGTTGCAAAAGGAGTGGGGACTTCACGTGGTTTGCTAGCATCAATATTGGTGGTGGTAATGGTACAAATACTATTATTTCTAGCAATTTCATCTTCTGTTTTCCACTTAACATGCAATTTAGCTAACAATCTAACATTTTCATCAATTCTAACTTATATGGCATTAGTAGCAGCAAAGGGATTTTCCATGGTTTCAGGTTTAGCAGCCATTTTATTAATCAAAGAGGATTGTGCTTCAGACAAATATGCAATATTTTTTTTGACATTCAAAAGCTTTTCCTCCATAGTTTTGTTGAAATTAGTTTGTTTACTAATAAAATCTTTAAGAATGACTTCGAGTTCAGAGGGTGCACTTCTATTGTTGTTATAGGAATTTCCATAAGCATTACCATTATTAGGAGGATATGGCCTATAGTTATTATTACCAAAATTATTATTTCTAATGAAGTTCACATCAACTTTCTCTTCTTGAGCAACCAAAGAGGCTAAAGTAACATTATTTGGATCAATATAAGCTTTTGCATTAACAAGCATAGCCATAATAACATCAATTTTATCACTCAAGGAGGATGTTTCTTCAACAGAATTTACCTTCTTACCTAGTGGAGCTCTCTAAGTGTGCCATTCAGAATAGTTAACCATCATATTATCAAGGAGCTTTATTGCAGCACCCAAAGTAATGGTCATAAAGGTACCTCCAGCAGCATAATCCAACAGATTTCTTGAAGAAAAATTTGGTCCTATATAAAAGGTTTGGATAATCATCCAAGCAGTCAGTCCATGAGTGGGACAATTCTTTACCAAAGATTTCATTCTTTCCCAAGCTTCAGAAACATGTTCATTATCAATTTGTTTAAATTTCATTATTTCACTTCTCATAGATATAATCTTAGCAGGAGGATAGTATTTTCCAATCAAAGCATCTTTGCATTTAATCCAAGAATCAATACTATTTCTAGGCAAAGGTAGCAACCATTCTTTAGATTTTCCTCTCAAAGAGAAAGGAAATAATTTAAGCTTAATAATATCTCCATCTACATCCTTATATTTTTGCATCTCGCAAAGTTCAACAAAATTATTAAGGTGAGCAGCAGTAGCATCAGAACTAGCACTAGAAAATTTCTCTTTCATAACAAGATTCAGCAAAGCAGGTTTAATTTCATAAAAAGTAGCATCAGGAGAAGATGGAGCAATAGGTGTGCAAAGGAAATAATTATTGTTTGTGCTAGTGAAGTCACACAACTTAGTGTTTTTAGGAGTATTCATTTTTGCAGGAGTAAAGCAAGCCAACAGAAATAACAACTAAAGTAGGAACTATTTTTTTGTATTTTTGATAAAAAGAAACAAGCAAAACAAAACAAAACAAAACAAAAGAAACTAAGCAAGACAAAAACAAAGTAAAGAGATTGGTTGTGAGAGAATCCCCTTGCAAGAATCTTCTTTCTCCCTGAAAAGTGACTGATGAGGAGGAAGAGATTGAAGCTGTCCTTATCTCCCCGGCAACGGCGCCAGAAAAGTGCCCGATGGCTCAGATATGTAGAGCTCGTTGGCAACCCCAAGAGGAAAGTATGATGAGCACAGCAGCAAGTTTCCCTCAGTTATGAAACCAAGGTTATCGAACTAGTAGGAGTAATGAAACAACTCCAAGGTGTTGCTAACAACTTGGAACCTGCACAACACAAACTCAATACTTTGCCCCAACTTACAATGAGGTCGTCAATCTCACCAGTTTGCTGAAAACAAAGGATTAAACATATAGTGTGGAAGATAGTAATTAATTGCAGAAATTAAATAGTAATAGTAGATGGTATATCAATGATAAATAATGGACCGGGGTCCACAGTTCACTAGAGGTGTTCTCCATAAGATAAATAGCATGTTGGGTGAACAAATTACAGCGGGGCAATTGACAGATTGAGAAAGCATAACAATGCATATACTAGACATCTTGATTCCTACAAGATTTGATTGGGAATTACAACATAATACATAGACCGTAATCCAGCTGCATCTATGACTAATAATCCATCTTCAGGTTATCATCCGAACCCCTTCCAGTATTAAGTTGCAAGCAACAGATAATTGCATTAAGCAAAGTGTGTAAAGTAAACAATACAATTGACCCATGGACAAAGGATTGTTGTTTTCTCCCTAGTAGCAACATCACATCTACAACCTTAGAGATTTTTGTCGCTTCCCCAGATTACTAGAGGCATGAACCTACTATCGAGCATAAATACTCCCTCCTGGAGTCACAAGCATCTACTTGGCCAAGATAGCTACTAGCAATGGAGAGCATGCAAGATCACAAATAACATAGACATGATAGAATCAATAATCAATCTGACATAGTATTTCAATATCCATCGGATACCCGCAAACACAACATGTATGATTACAAATAGATGATCTTGATCATGAACGGAGCTCACAAGATCTAAACATGATAGCACAAAGGAGGAGAAACAACCATCTAGCTACTGTATGGACACATAGTCCAAGGGTGAACTACTCACGCATCACTCTGGAGGCTGGCATGGTGATGAAGAAGGCCTCCGAGATGATCTCCCCCTCCTGCAGGGTGCCGGTAAGAGCTTCAGATCCCCTCGATCTAGGGACGATGGTGGTGGAGGCTACTGATTGTTTCGTGGATATTTGATCAGGTACTTAGGGTTTCTGCATCTGGGTGCTTTTATAGGCGAAGGGGCAAGGTCGGTGGGCGCTCGAGGGGACCACACCTAGGGCTGGCACGCCCCTGGCCATGCCGCCACATGGTGGGGCCGCCTCGTGGCCCCACTTCGTCTCCCCTCCGGCCTCCGTGTTCCTTCTGGTAAAATATTGACTTTGGCTTTTGTCCCGTCCAATTCCGAGAATATTTCCTTACTAGCTTTTATGAAACCAAAAACAGTAGAAAATAGACAACTAGCACTACGACATCTTGTTAATAGGTTACTAGAAAATGATGCCAACAAACGGTTGATACCTTTGGTGGTTGCTTTGGTGGAGGTGGAAATCAATGATAATTGGGAGTGGTTCTTCCATCTTTTGAGAACCAAGATATTACCTCCTAAAAGGTAAATATGTGTCATCTCTGACCGTCATCAAGGAATTCTCAATGCGGTGATGATTGATATTCCCGACCATGTTCCGTTGCACCATCGATGGTGCATGAGACACTTTTGTACAAACTTCTATAGGGCATGCAAGAGCAATGATTTGTCTGATGATCCACAAGATTGTTGCCTCGCTTTCACGAAATGTTGTTTCTCAAACTTGTACATCAAATTGGTCTTCAACAAAGAGCTCAATGCGGGTGGTCGAGAGGTTCTCGATAGGAACATTGCAGATAGGACAAAGTGGGCACGAGCTTTTGATGATGGTGGCCGGAGGTATGGCCAAATGACAAGCAACATGGAAGAATGCTTAAACAAGTTGCTCAAAGGTGTCCATGCATTTCGCATAACGGCAATAGTTCGATATACATTCGACATGATGAATGAGTATTTTCTGAAATACTCACATGAAATAGACCGACAGATTGTGGGAGACAACAAGAAAAAGTACGAATACAAGTACCCACCTAAGGTTGACGATTGGATGCAATTTCAGTCAAAGAAAGCGGATGCCCAAGTTGTCACAGAATTTGATAATGACGAGCTAATTTACCAAGTTACGGAGCCCGGAGGTACAACAGCTGATGGTGTCCAACACGATGGACAAGCTTACAAGGTCTCGCTCAAGACTTGTGAGTGCACATGCAGAAGGCCATCATTGCTTCATATTGCATGCTCGCCTTTCTCGTGGCGTCTCGCAGGCGATATTTGGATTACAATAATCCGCTCATGGTGAGAGAGTCCGAGTTCTATATTGAGACTACTAAGAAGACATGGTCTCCTAGATTTCACCCATACTTGGACCAATCACAATGGCCGGAGTACCATGGAATTCAACTATGTCCCGATCTGAAATGAAGGTTATTAAACATGGAAGACGCAAGACAAAGCGCTTTAGGAGTGACATGGATGGATGGGGCCATGGTGGTGGTCGAGAAACGGGCAATGGCCAATTCCAAGAGCCTCGTGAGAGATCCCGGTGTGGAACGTGCAATGGTGAAGGGCACAATGCAAGAAAGTGTTCCCAAAGGAAAAGAGCAAGGAAATGAAGCAAGAACTAGCCAACCAAGTGGTAGCCAACAAGACCCAAGCCAACTGAATGGCAGCCAACAAGTCCCAAGCCAACCAAGAATTAGCCAACAAGTTCCAAGCCAACCAAGAACTAGCCAACAAGTCCCAAGCGAACCAAGAACTAGCCAAAAAGTCCCAAGCCACAATGTTATTAGACAACAAGCTCCTAGGCAAAAAAGAGGTCGATCACTTGAGGTTAGAAGAGGAATAGGGTGTGGCGGTTTTAACCCAGCTAGTATGTTAGGTTACTTAGGAGGACCAAATCTGTATGTTAATAGGTACGGCTAAAATTTTCACACTTGCATGCTTATCTTACTACCTACTATGCTTATTTCATTGAATCAACTATTGTTCACATTCATGCATCCTTTACTAACTTATACCTTTCATTCTTATTATAGGTATGGTGACTCAATCCAACAAGGACAATGATGGGGAAGGTGTGAACAACTCGAAGTACTAGGTGGGCGCTATGGAGGTTGTGAGGAAGAGGAAGGAAGTTGAGGAAGAGTAAGAGAGGAAAAGGAAGGAAGTTGAGGAAGAGAGGAAGAGGAAGGCATTCGATTCGGTAGTTCAACTTTCTCGTGACTTGGAAAAAATAAGGATGAAGAGGAAGAGGCGAAGAGGAAGAAGGAATAGGAGGATAGGAAAAGGAAAAAGGAGAATGAAGAGGAAGAGAGGAAGAGTCAAAAGGAGAAGGAAGATGAAGAGAGGAAGAGGAGGTCCAATGCTAGACCACCTTGCGCCGACCAAGAGGAAAGGCCACAGAAGCCGTCTCGTACTTCTGAGGGCCATGGAAAGGAGGTTCTTATTTGTTGGTGCAAAATCGATTGCATTGTTAAGGAGTCCACCGACTCCAATTCGGATACTTGGGGAACGAAGTTCTTCATGTGTGCCAACTACTCACGCTCTCCCGTGCGTAGCCGCAACCCGTATGAGACTCCACCGATATGCACAAAGAAATTTAGTTCTTCATGTGTCCCAACTATTCCATATCATAGTGTAGGGGTTCATAGCATGGAAAACAAAAAAATTCTACCGCATGAACACACACAAGCCAAGATCTATCTACTAGATTGTATCAATGAGTCGATATAGTACTCACCCTCGAAGATTCCAAAGCTATTAACGAGAGCAGATTCTCATGGGTGATATAGACGTTCACTTGCCGATATCAAGATCGCATAGACGATCCTTCCGGCGCCGCATTCCGGCAGCGCTCCCGTAGTCGGTCACACGTTAGATACTCGATGAAGACCTTCCGCTCCCTTGTTTCAGCAGACAACAAAGGTAGTAGCTCTCTCCTCGTGATTTAGGCAACATGACAACATGGTATCGGAGATTAGAGGGGAGATCCCACAGGGCTTCACCTTAAGCCGGAGTGTATATGATGGAGTAGAGGGTTTCCCTGGCGTCTAGGGTTTAGAGGCCGGAGAGGAGGAGGTGGGCCGGCGGCGGCGCGGCGGCGGTGAGTGGGGTTGGGGTCATTATGGTGTAGGTATTTGGGGCAGCTCCTCCCCTCTATTTATGAGAGGGAGGAGAAGCTAGGGGAGGGGGAGGCCGTATCCTCCCCCAACTCCCTCTCCTTGGCGCGCGCGGTGGAGGGAGAGGAGGTTTCCCAGGAACCATTGTCCTAGTTTGGCTATTCAAACTTGCCTTGTGAATTTCAATTTTGGAGTTTAGTTTCTTTCTTTTAAACGCACAACCAAGTGACCTAGGACATGATTCAATCATTCCACTTGTCATGACACATTCATGTACCCTTCCCCTTCGGGTTCGGTGAACCTTCTAGACCCTTCTAGATCATTCCGGTGAAAACACCGGAATCATTTTCAAACTCCGGACTTGGACTTTCCTTATATGAATCTTATTCTCTAGAACATTCCGGATCTCCTCGTGATATCCTAGATCCCATCCGAGACTCCGAACAACATTCAGTCTTCTTACTCACATTCCATATCTACTAAACAACATCGAATCCTTAAGTGTTTCTCCCTACGGTTCATGAATTATGCAGACATGACCGAGACTCTTCTTCGATCAATAACCAATAGAGGAATATGGAAATTCATATGGCTCCCACATATTTCTATGATTACTTTGCAATCGAATGAGCCGTTTACATACGATACCAATTTCGATTTGTCTCATGATATTTTACTTATCCAAGGTTTGATCGTTGGTATCTCTGCATACCTAGTTCAACCTCGTTACCGATAAGTACTCTTTACTCGTTCCTATGATATGTGATCCCTTTTGAGCCAGTCACATGCTTGCAAGATAATTGGATGACATTCTACCGAGAGGCCTAGAGTATATCTATCCGTCATATGGATGGAAAAATCCCACTCTTGATCCATGTTACTCAACACATACTTTCCGAACACTCAATGCCACCTTTATAACCACCTAGTTAAGAAGTGGTGTTTTGATGTCATCAAAGCATCCATCCGGTGATGGTGATTAGAATGATCTCATGGTCGAAGGAATTAGGTTACTATGTATCTGAAAGCTTATAGCAAAAGAACTATTGAAATGACTTGATCTTTATGCTACGCTTATCTATAGGAGTATGTCCATCACACCATTCTCCTAATGATATGATCTTGTTATTAATAACATATCAATGTTCATGATCAGGAAACCATGATCATCTATCAACCAACAAGCTACTATTATAAAGAGGCTATACCAGGGACTCTAACAAGTTTACAAATCACACAAGTATTAATGTTTCTGGTTAATACAATTATAGCATAGATGTAAACATTTCTCATAAACACATATATATAATAATAACTACTTTTATTATTGCCTCTAGGGCATATATCCAATAGTCTCCCACTTGCACTAGAGTCAACTAATCTAGATTACATGGTAATATTTCGAACACCCATGGCGGTTTGGTGCCGGTCATGTTTTGTCCTCAGGAGAGGTTTAGTCAATGGATCTGGCACATTCAAATCTGTGTGTAGTTTGCAAATCTTTATGTCACCATCTTGGACATGCTCTCGAATAGCATGAAAACGTAGCTTGATATGCTTCAGCTTCATGTGTGACATTGGCTCCTGCACATTGGCTATGGCGCCCATGTTATCGCAATAGATAGACATTGGGTCTAGCGCATTGGGAACCACACCGAGCTCCATAATGAACTCCTTCATCCATATTGCCTCTTGTGAAGCCTCCGAAGCTGGTATGTATTCTGATTCAGTTGAAGATCTCGCCACAACACTTTGCTTTGTAGTACTCCAGCTCACTGCCGCACCATTAAAAGTAAATACGTATCCAGGTTGAGACTTAGAATCATCCGGATCAATGTTCCAACTAGCATCGGTGTAACCATTAACAATGAGCTATTCATCACCTCCATAAGAAATAACCATATCCTTAGTTCTTCTCAAGTACTTAAGGATGTTTTTGATCGCTGTCCAATGATCCACTCCTGGATCACATTGATATCTACTAGTCAAACTAACAGTTGCATTGTCGGGTCTAGTACATAGCATGTCATACATGATAGATCCTATGGCTGAGGCATAGGGAGTCTTACTCATCCTTTCTCTATCTTCTGCCGTAGCGGGACTTTGAGTTTTACTCAAGGTCGTATTGGGCAACATGGGCAAGAACCCTTTCTTGCTATCTTCCAGTCCAAACCTCTTTAAAACTTTTTCCAAATATGTACTCCGTGAAGGCGATATTAGGCACTCGATCTATCTCTATAAATCTTTATGCCTAATATGTAAGCATCTTCGCCAAGATCCTTCATTGAAAAAATATTATTCAAATAATATTTGAAACTATTAAGAAGGTCTACATCATTCCCAATCAACAATATGTTGTCCACATATAGTACTAGGAATGCTACAGAGCTCCCACTCACTTTCTTGTAAATACAAGATTCTCCATAAGTTTGTATAAAACCAAATCTGTTGATCACCTTATCAAAACGTTGATTCCAACTTCGGGATGCTTGATCAATCCATAAATGGACCGTTGAAGTTCGCATACCTTGTTAGCATCTTTAGGATCGACAAAACTTTTGGGTTGTACCATATACAACTCTTCATCAATGTCTCCATTGAGGAACGCCGTTTTGACATCCATCTGCCATATCTCATAATCATAATATGCAGCGATTGCTAACAAAATCCTCATAGACTTTAGCTTTGCTACCGGTGAGAAAGTCTCATCGTAGTCAATTCCTTGAATTTGTCGAAACCCTTTTGCGTCATATCGAGCTTTATAGACGGTTACATTACCGTCAGCATCTGTTTTCTTCTTGAAAATCCATTTGTTCTCGACAGCCTTCCGACCATCCGGTAAGTCCACCAAAGTCCATACATGGTTTTCGTACATGGATCCAATCTTGGATTTCATGGCTTATTGCCATTTATTGGAATCTGGGCTCATCATAGCTTCCTCATATGTCGCATGGTCGGCGGTGTTATCCACCAACATGACACTCATAACGGGATCATACCAATGGGGAGTGGTATGAGTTCTGTCGACCTGCGAGGTTCCGTAGTGACTTCGACCGAAGTTTCATGATCATTATCATTAGCTTCCTCTCTTATTGGTGTAGGATCCAGAAGAAATTCTTTCGGTGCTACGCTACTCTCAAATCCAAGAGAAGGTTCGACAACCTCGTCGAGTTCTACTTTCCTTCCAGTCACTTCTTTCGAGAGAAACTCCTTCTCTAGAATGGATCCATTCTTGGCAACAAAGATTTTGCCTTCGGATCTATGATAGAAGGTATACACAATAGTTTCCTTCGGGTATCCTATGAAGACACATTTTCCGCTTTGGGTTCAAGATTGTCGGGCTGTAACATCTTTACATAAGCTTCACAACCCCAAACTTTAAGGAATGGCAATTTAGGTTTCTTTCCAAACCATAATTCATACGGTGTCGTTTCAATGGATTTAGATGGTGCCTTATTTAAAGTGAATGCGGCTGTTTCTAATGCATAACCCCAAAATGACAAAGGTAAATCTGTAAGTGACATCATAGAACGAACTATATCTAAGAGAGTTCGATTACGACGTTCGGACACACCGTTATGTTGTGGTGTTCCCGGCAGTGTAAATTGTGAAAGTATTACTTATTTCTTCAAATGTTCGCCAAACTTGTAACTTAGATATTCACCTCCACGTTCAGATCGTAGAAATTTAATCTTCTTATTTTGTTGATTCTCCACTTCACTTTGAAATTCCTTAAACTTCTCAAAAGTTTTGGACTTATGTTTCATCAAATTGATATATCCATATCTACTCAAGTCATCCGTGAAAGTAAGAACATAACGATAACCACCATGCGATGCTACACTCATCGGGCCACACACATCGGTATGTATGATTTCCAATAAGTCCGTAGCTCGCTCCATCATACCAGAAAATGGAGTCTTAGTCATTTTACCCATCAGGCATGCTTCACATCTTTCAAGTGATTTGAAATCAAGTGATTCAAGAAGTCCATCAAAATGTAGTTTCTTCATACGCTTCACTCCAATATGACCAAGACGACAGTGCCACTTATATGTTGAGTTATCGCTTAATTTCAAACATTTAGCTTCAATATTATTAACATGTGTATTACTACAATCGAGATTCAACAAGAATAGACCATCTATCAAAGGTGCATGTGCATAAAACATATTACTCATATAAATCGAACAACCATTATTCTCGGACTTAAACAAGTGACCGTGTCGCAATAAACTTGATCCGGATATAATGTTCATGCTCAACACAGGCACCAAATAACAATTATTTAAGTATAAAACTAATACCGATGGTAGATGAAGAGGTAGCATGCCGACCGCGATCACATCAACCTTTGATCCATTTCCAACACGCATCATCACCTCGTTCGTCGCTAGTTTCTGTCTATTCTACAACACCTATTTCGAGTTACAAATATGAGCAACCGAACTAGTATCAAATACCCAAGCACTACTACGACTACTAGTAAGATACACATCAATAACATGTATATCGGATATACCTTTCTTCTTGATGTTGCCGTTCTTCAGATCCGCCAAGTACTTGGGGTAATTCCGCTTCGAGTGACCCTCTCCCTTGCAGTAAAAGCACTTAGTATCAGGCTTAGGCCCAGCCTTGGTCTTCTTCGTCGGTGCGGTAGCTTTCTTACCGCCTGTCTTGAAGTTTCCCTTTTTCTTAGACTTGCCTTGCTTCTTGAAATTGGTGGTTTTATTGACCATCAACACTTGGTGCTCTTTCTTGATCTCTACTTCCGCAGACTTCAACATAGAGAAGAGTTCTGGCAACGTCTTATCCATGCGCTGCATGTTGTAGTTCATCACAAAGTTCTTGTAACTTGGTGGTAGTGATTGGAGGACACGATGAATCCCCAACTCATTAGGAATTATTATGCCCAAGCTCTGGAGCTTATTAGCATGCCCAGACATCTTAAGCACATGCTCACTAACGGAGCTTCCCTCTTCCATCTTGTAGTTAAAGAACTTTTCAGAAGCTTCATAACTATCAACTGCCGCGTGAGCCTCAAATATCATTTTGAGTTCACAGAAAATATCATGTGGGTCAAAGTTCTCAAACCTATTTTGAAGCATCGATTCCAAACCATACAATATAGCACACTAAACCGTGGAGTACTGATTCTTCCGAGCACGAAAAACATTTTTCTCATCATCGGTAGCATCATCTACATGTGGGTCACCCAGCGGTGCATTCAGCACATAGGTCAACTGACCAGCATTGAGGACAATCCTCAAATTGTGGAACCAATCCACGAAGTTGCTTCCATCATTTTTCAACTTTTCTTTCTCTAGGAACACATTAAAATTGATGGTAGGGGCCTCCATTGATATACAACATATTTGCAATAGTTTAGACTAAGTTTATGACAAATTGAGTTCTAATTAATAGTTAAATTAATCTAGGTGAACTCCCACTCAAAACAATATCCCTCACATTGTTTTAGTGACCACACGAACTAAATCCACTACATCATGTCTGATCATCATGAGACATAATGTAGTTTCAAAGGAAAAGAATCAATATGTTCATCATATCTACTATATGACTCATGCTTTACCTTTCGGTGATCCGTGTTCTGAGACCATGTATGTACATGCTAGGCTCGTCAAGATCAAACCTTAGTTTCCGCATGAGCAAATCTGGCTTGCTCCCGTTGTATACACTCGCATAATCTAACACACACGATCATCACATGGTGCTTCGAAACAACAAGTCTTGGCAACGATGCCTACTAAGGATGAACACTTTATAACTTGATATTTTGTAAGAGGGATCATATTATAATGCTACCGTCGCAATCTAAGCAATACAAGATGCATAAAAGGATTAACATAACATGCAATTCAAAATATGTGATATGATATCACCTTTCTTCTTGTGCTTCAGATCTCCATCTTCAAGCATGAACATGATCTCCATCATCACCGGCGTGGCGTCAAGGTCAATGGCACCGCTCCATGGTTGTCGTCCACTAGCATCAACTATTACAACTACTTTGAATAATAGACACGCATGTCTTAATGAAATTAAAAGACAACCATAAGGCTCCTGCCAGTTTCCGACTTACAATAAGGATCATTGCATACATCATATATAATCACAATCATGGCCATATCACATCACATCACACCCCTGCAAAACAAAGTTAGACGCCTCTAATTTTATTTGCATATTTTACGTGGTTTGGGGTTTTCAATAAGTATCGTTCTAACTTATGAACAAGAACCACAATGTTGATGCTTGAACTATCAAGTGCCCGTTGTAAATTGAATCTTTATTATGATGGGAGAAACAGAGACCCCCAAAGCCTCTTATGCAATACAAGTTGCATGTTGAGCGTGGAGCAAGTCTCATGAACGATGTCATGTAAGGTTAGCCCGGGCCACTTCATCCTACCATACCGCAACATGCAAAGTACACAAGAAGCAATTGATAATAAAAGCACCACCGCCCACAATGACCATTGTGTTCTACTCGTGCAACATATCTACATATAGAGATGACTCTGATACCACTGTAGGTGTTCGTAGGATGGAAAGCAAAAAATTTCTACCGCATGAACACACACAAGACAAGATCTATCTACTAGATTGTAGCAACGAGTCGATAGAGTACTCACCCTTGAAGATTCCAAAGCGATTAACGAGAGAAGATTCTCGTGGGTGATGTAGTCGTTCACTTGCCGATCTCAAGATCGCGTAGACGATCCTTCCAGCCCCATGTTCCGGCAGCGCTCCCGCAGTTGATCACATGTTCGGTACTCGAGGAAGACCTTCCTCTCCTTTGTTCCAGCAGGCGGCAAAGGTAGTAGCTCTCTCCTCGTGATTCCGGCAGCACGACGGCGTGTTGTCGGAGATTAGAGGGGAGATCCCACAAGGCTTCGCCTTAAGCCGGACCGGATAGGATGGAGTAGAGGGTTTCCCCGATGTCTAGGGTTTAGAGGCAGGAGAGGAGGAGGTGTGCCGGCGGTGCCTAGGGCAACGGCGACGGCGCGACAATGGCTAGTAGGGTTGGGGTCGTTGTGGTATAGGTCTTTGGGGCAGCCCCCTCCCCTGTATTTATGAGAGGAATGGGCACCTAGGGGAGGGGGAGGCCGTATCCTCCCCCAACTCCCTCTCCTTGGCGCGTGCGGTGGAGGGAGAGGAGGTTTCCTCTCCTCTCTCCACCAGGAACCATTGTCCCAGTTTGACTATTCAAACTTGCCTTTTGACTTTCAATTTTTGAGTTTAATTTATTTCTTTTAAACGCATAGCCAAGTTAACTAGGACATGATGCAATCATTCCACTTAGTCATGACACATTCATGTACCCTTCCCCTTCCAGTTCGATGAACCTTCTAGACCCTTCTAGATCATTTCGGTGAAAACACCGGAATCATTCCCGAACTCCGCAATTGGAATTTCCTTATATGAATCTTATTCTCCGAAACCATTTTGGATCTCCTCATGATATCTCAGATCCATCCGATACTCTGAACAACATTCGGTATTCTTACTCACATTCCATATCTACTAAACAACATCGAATCCTTAAGTGTGTCTCCCTATGGTTCATGAATTATGTAGACATGACCGAGACTCTTCTTCGATCAATAACCAATAGAGGAATCTAGAAATTCATATGGATCCCACATATTTCTATGATTACTTTACGATCGAATGAACCATTTACATACGATACTAATTTCACTTTGTCTCGCAATATTTTACTTATCCGAGGTTTGATCATCGGTATCTCTGCATACCTAGTTCAACCTCGTTACCGATAAGTACTCTTTACTCGTTCCTGTGATATGTGATCCCTTTTGAGCCAGTCACATGCTTGCAAGATAATTATATGACATTCCATCGAGAGGGCCCAAAGTATATCTATCCGTCATATGGATGGACAAATCCCACTCTTGATCCATGTTCCTCAACACATACTTTCTGAACACTCAATGCCACCTTTATAACCACCGAGTTATGAAGTGGTGTTTTGATGTCATCAAAGCATCCAACCGGTGATGGTGATTAGCATGATCTCATGGTCGAAGGAATTAGGTTACTATGTATCTGAAAGCTTATAGCAAAAGAACTATTGAAATGACTTGATCTTTATGCTACGCTTATCTATAGGAGTATGTCCATCACACCATTATCCTAATGATATGATCTTGTTGTTAATAACATCTCAATGTCCATGATCAGGAAACCATGATCATCTATCAACCAACAAGCTAGTATTATAAAGCTATACCAAGGACTCTAACAAGTTTACAAATCACACAAGTATTAATGTTTCCGGTTAATACAATTATAGCATGAATGTAAACATTTATCATAAACACAAAGATATAATAATAACTACTTTTATTATTGTCTCTAGGGCATATCTCCAACACATAGTACTAACATGCAATATTGTCTTGTAGTATCCCCCTCCGGTATGTAGGTACTACACTTGGATAGATCTCGAGCAACCTCAATCCACGAAGTCTATCCAAGAGATCGATCGTGCAATAAGAAGAAGCCGATACCTGGAAGCGCTGCGTAACAAGGAGATGGAAAATAAGAGCATGCAACATGAGGACGAGCGCCACAAGAAAGAGGAGGAAGAGGAGCGCCTCGCTAAGGAGGCTCGTGCTGCGGAGAGGGAAAGGCAACATCGAACGACGTGGCGTTCTATGGAGGAAGAGGAAGGGCGCAAAAGGAAGGGAAAAGGGCCTCTGTTTTAGACTTGTAGATGGAGCCTCTTGGCCCATTGAGCATGCCGAACTTGGAACATGTTGAGAATGTTTTGAACTTTGAGCATGTCGTGAACTATGAGTATGTAAATCCCATTAAGGGCATAAACACCATGTATGAGGTGCTTCTATTCGAGTATGTTGTGAACTTTGAGCATGTCTTGTTCTATTTTTGTTGTGTTATATTTGTAAACATGTCATGTCACTCTCAAAACAGATAAATCTGTTCACTGGACATAGTTTTGAGGCATAGCGCTTATCAGAAAGGTGCTACACATTGACTTAGAGGTTTTTCGGCCGGCGCTGCTCGGTTTGATCTATGTTTTTCTCCTGGAAGTTTTGGACTAGATAAAATTTAGCTAGCATAGCGCCTATCAGATAGGCGCTACACTGTGACTTGTTGAATGCGTGCAGAGTGAGCCGCGGAATTTAGTTCAGTTCAGAAGTGTAGCGCCTGTCTGATAGGCGCTATACCTCATACAGGCGCTATACTTCTGAACTGAACTGAATTCAGTTGTCTCACAGCACAAGTGCACATATATCAATATATTCTGTTTTATAATACAATCCACAACAATAAAACACAATACATAGAACAAATTTCCATACATAGAACATAGTGCCATACATATATCCATAGTGCTAAACATAGAACATAGTGCCATATGTATATCATAGTGCTCAAGATAGAACATAGTGCCACACATAAACCCATAGTCTCAAACATCAACATGAACAGGAAATACTTCCGTCCATGCAGCTTTGGACCTCGACCCCTCCTTGGAGGTATCTTCTTTGTCACCTCCTCTTCTTCTTGCGACTCATCATCATCATACTGAAGACCTCTCGTCCTCCTAGTTGCTCTTGACCTCCGTGGCGGCTCGTCTTCGACAACATTTGCCTTCCCTTTGTTACAGAAGTCGTCTGGAGTGTATCGATGGAAATATCTCCTTGGCTTCAGCTGGTATGCGGAATGAATCTAGTAGTCCTCCTCCGTCTCATTCCCCATACGAGGAATCTACATGCATGAATGTATGGATATGAAAATGTATGGCAAACTAAAAGCATGAAATGCAGGTAAGAAATGTAAGGTTGTCCCATACCTCATCATCCAAACCAATGGCCAAAGTGGTCTCATCCTCAACGTCATCCTGGAGATGGGCCACCGGATCAGTAGTCGACTCAGACCTAGAATTTGACAGGGTTGTGTACTCGGGATCGCGGCAACCTAGCAGGTTAGATAACCGACGCATCTTTTGTGCTGAGCGATGTAACGAATAACAAGAGAAGTCAAAACCGGTAAAACAACATGGCCTATAAGAGTACTCGTCTCACATATGTACCTTAAGGAAGGTTAGAATCATTCCTTCTCCCTTTTCCCCCTTAGGGGCATCCCAAAGAATCGCCTCGACATTGTTGGCGTATTTGTTTATCTTCGCTCGCTATAGAGTCAAGAACAAGAACATGTTAGGCAAGAAAGAGATGAGAGTGCAAGGAAAGTAATGTAAGGGCAACGATAACTTTACCGCAATGTTGAGCGAGGAAGATATTAGGATGTCGGTCCCCTCCCTGACCTGCCTGTTGTACTCGTTGTAGGTAAGGTCATCAAACACACACGACTCTTGCAATATTTTGTCCTCAAAAGACGGCGGGCAAATGGAGACACGGGTAATATAAAGAAACCACTAAACGTAGTTGTTGAATGCAACTGTGGAATGAGCTCTTCCACTATTCCATTCTGTTTGTCGAGCCTGCTGCACACAAATGTTGAAGTCCATGACGTGCTTCCTATGATTGTGATCCCAATTCTTGATCTTCCTCTTCCTCTTCCTGTCCAACCTGCATAACAACAAAGAACCATGTTAGTACCATCCACAGCAATTGAGCACAAGTTCTCATGCTAACTAACCTATGAAGCTCCTTGTTGGTGTCCTTACACACGAGAGGGTTGCACTAAAACAACCAGAACTGCCTCATCACCCGGTGTGGCATATGATACTCAACCTCCCAATTGCAAATCAATGGGAAACACATGATCCAGGGACATTGTTCCTTGATGACCCACAAGTATAGGGGGTGGATCGTAGTACTTTTGATAAATAAGAGTGTCAAACCCAACGAGGAGCAGAAGGTGTTGACAAGCGGTTTGGATCAAGGATTCACTGTAAATACTAGAAAACGGATTTTTAGGGATTTTGGTAATGCAGGTAAATAAAGTGCGAGTAAATAAAATACAATAATAATAATTGCAGCGAGTGGCCCAATCCTTTCATCAGCAAAGGACAAGACGGTTGTATTACTTATGATGACCAAACGTTCTCGAGGACACATGGGAATATTGTCAAGTGCTTTCGCTTCATATAGTCGATTAATCTTCATTGGTTGGATAAGTGTTATGGGGGTGAACCTATGCTAATGTACTATCCCAACTTGGACTAATACATACTTGTGATTATACCCCTTACAATCATCCGCAACTACAAGAAAGTAATTAAGATAAAAATCTAACCACAACATTAGACTCTGAGATCCTACACTTCATTATGCAATGGTTTCCTAATGGGGGTTTAGGTTTCTGTCACTCCGGCAACCCCAAAATTAGTATCCAAATACACAATGCATTATCCTAGGCCCATAAAGGTGAAGTATCATGTAGTCGATGTTCACATGACACCACTAGAAGAATAGCACCACAATATAAATATCAAACCATTAAGTATTACTCAACGTAATTCCACTACTAACAACATGACTTCTCCCATGTCCTCAAGAACTAAACGAACTCCTCACAAGACATAATATGGATCAAGATCAGAGATTAAATAATGATAAGTAACAATCTGAACATGAACAATAATCCAATGGTTTCACTCAATAGAATCAACTACAACAAGTAATCAACACCGAGAAAGTTTCCCTTATGAACTACACAAGATTCAACCCAATTGTTACAGCGGTATGGCGTGGTGGTGATGGTGGGTGATGTCGATGAGGATGATGATGATCCCGATGAAGCCCAGCTCGATGACAGTGTCGATGGCGATGATCTCCCCTCTCCAGCGAGGAATTTCCGTGGAAGATTTCTCCCTGCCAGAGAGCTCTTTCTCTCTATGTGGTTTCCGCCCTACAGAGGCGGCGGAATATTTCAGTGATCGTTCCCCCGAGTCTTAGGTTTTTGGGAGTAAGATATACGCGAAAGGGCGACACCAGAGGTGGGCCAGGGTGGCCACACCACCTGGCCACGCGGCCCAGGGGGCCGCGCCTATGGGTGGTGTGGCCCCCCTATGGCCCATCTCGACTCCCTCTTCTGGCTATCTTCGTCTTCTGGAAAAATAGTAATTTCCTTATGTTTTCTAGAGTTTTCTGATCTTTGGAAATATTGTATCTAGACAGCGCTTTTTCCAGCAGAATTCTGACTCCGGCAGTTAATTCTCCAAAAATCATCAAACATGCAAAATAGATGAAATAACATAATTATCATCTCTAGATATGAAATATATCAATGAATAACAGTAAATTATGATATAACATAGTGATGCAAAATGGACGTATCAACTCCCCCAAGCTTAGACCTTGCTTGTCCCTAAGCGAAAACTGAACTCAGTAAACATGACCACGGGTTTATGGAGTGAAGTGTCGATAAAGAGAATACAGACAAGAAGCATCACATTTATCAATACACAAATCATAATGGAAAGCAACTCACTCTCATATAACTTAACTTTCAATGAGTAAGGGAGTCACAATAAAGGTGCACAAAGAAAATCATAATTGGTGATGGCAAACTTTGTTCTTGGTCAGAGAACAATTAACAAATCATACTTATTTTTTAGCAAAGCTTTTATAATGAAGCTTATATTGCAGGAGTCTCTTGCTCAAACATAATGGTCTCTTCACCAACAATGATAGCTTTCAAAGTTATATTCATTTGGATAAGAGCATTGTGCAAAACAAGGAACATAAGAAACAATATTGAATAAATCAACATATAGATGATTGAATCACAACAACTCAAATACTTGCTTGAGATAGAGAGGAATAGGCTTACTGACTCAACACAAAATTAAAAGATAGGCCCTTCGCAGAGGGAAGCATGGATTAACAAGTTTTATAAAGCTTCTAAAAATTATGGTACTCATTAGCTTTGAGCTCTCATTACCCCTATCATAAGCATCTTGAAGTGATTAAGGTTAATGTGAGGGAAATATGAGTTATATGCTTGACAAATCACAAGATGAAAATCTCATGCCCCTTGAATACGAGTACCGAGGCCTCATGCTACTCAACTTTGGTCCCAGGTAAGTTCTTGTCATTGTAAGTATATGTGTATCATAGAGAACTGCCAACGGGGTACCCCTTGCCCCATGACACATGAGCTATTTCATACCAAAATGACAAGGCAATAGACAGTGGGCATCTCAGCGATCTTTTTATTTGCTATTTGCATAATTTTTATTGAAGATGCTTTATAGAATGCCCACTATGGTTTTGCTGCAATTTTCCACCATGATTAGCATGGCTTAGGCTGGCCACCTAGGCGTTTCTCTAACACATATACAAACTTCATGGAATTACTAGCTCCCATCTCATTTCACACTGATAGCATCCATAACAAAAGAACATGATATCAACTAAATAGGAATAAGTGCAATGTTGAAAACGTGCCCCATGACAACATGGTTTTGCTAACTCCCAACTTACAATTTGCTAGCATATAATCATCATAGATGGTCACAATGGTTCAAATTTATTAAGTGCAAGAAAATAAAGTGTGCCATCAAGTTCGTGAGAGCTTTACTAACTAATTTTCTCATAACAAATTTTTTAATTTGGAAGATAGATAAAACTAGAAAATTTACTTGGAATAGCAATGATGCTAATAGGTGGATAAGGTGGACACAAATGGCATAGGTTTTGGTTGAAGGTTTGGATGCACGAGAAGCATTCCCTCTCAGTATAGGTTTTTGGCTAGCAAGGCTGGATAGCAGGCATAAGAGTTGAGTGAAACAAGCAAACATACATGTGATAGAAATAATCATGCAATCTTCCTTGGAAGCACAAATGATCTTAACTTGAGAATACTAAGCTTATGAGCCAATCAAGAAAGAAAGATAATATCTACAAGTACTTTTTCTTTTTTTTCTACTCAAACCTCAAAGTAGTGTTGCTACTGACCAATGCTAAGTTTGCCAAAACCAACTAAATTTACTTGATGCTCCCAAAGTGATACCAATACTAATAACAAGATCAATCATATAACCGAAATTTCAAACTAAAATAAGATGTGCAAAAAGTAAATGATAAAACATCTCATTAATATTCCATAACGGCACTCACACCAAGGGATACATGAATAACCAACTAAAGGAGAGATACTTCCACATTGCAAACCATCCTATATGATAAATTCTCTACTCATGATATGAATCTACTAAAAATGTAAAAAGATAAAAGATGTGATACCACGACATTCCCCCAAGCTTGGAACAAACCAAGGGGATGCCAAAACCTGATGACGAATTACTCCTTCGGTTGTGGTGGTGTGATCATGATCGGGGTGAGAAAATTCTCCAGCATCCTACGAAGCCTGTTATTCTCATCTTGAAGTATCTCCACATCTCTCCTCAGAACTCGATACGTATCACAAAACTCATTAGTGGCTCGCAGGGCTTCCACTGCCGCAGGGCAGGAACCAAGGTCTGGAACAGGTGGTATTAGCCCCTGCATATTATGAGAAAAGGCACGTCCAGTGTTAATTGACCCTACAAGAGTAGGTTTTCTTGCCCTTGATCCTGCATTAATATGTTCTTTACTGACATGTTATTTACTTCCTCCTTGACGCTCCGATCCATGTCTTCGCGCCTAGTTGTGATCCTTTCTTCTTCCACCCATCCAACAAAAGTCCTCTTCTCAAAATTTCGAAGGAGCTCGCGCCGACATCGCAGCTCATACTCCTCCGAAGACGAACCCTAGGACGACATCTGAACATAATAGATCAAAACGAAAACACGACGAGAAAACTATATACGAACCTCGGGGGATCCAGGGGATTATATATCACAAAGTTTAATGACAAAACGAAGGTACTGGTAGAATAGGTCGGAGACGAACTGCGAGGCGGCCACACCACCTGGTGGCGCGGCCATGCGGGCCTGCGCCCAAGGGTGGTGTGAGCCCCCCGGACTCCATTTCCATCCCTATTCCGACTCATAATCTTCCATATTAAATAAAAACTACAAAAATATAAGTTGGAAATTTTTTGGTGAACTTTTTCTTACCAAAACTATTACCTATTTGAAAACGGACTCTGCAGATTCCTGAATTTGGTCTTTAATAAATTCTTTCAGAGTCACCACTTGAATAATATCAATATCTTCATTATAAGAATCCCCAGAAATATAATGTTTGAGCCTTTGACCATTCACCACTTGCGTAGTGTTTTCTCTTAATGAAGAAATTTTTATTGCACCTGAACGATACACCTCTTCAATAATAAAGGGTCCTTCCCATTTTGAGAGTAATTTTCCCGCAAAAAATCTGAGACGAGACCTATATAATAGAACTTTCTCACCAACATGGAACTCTCTCTTAAGAATTCTCCTATCATGCCATTTTTAAACTTTTTCTTTAAAGAGTCTAGCATGTTCATAAGCTTCAATTCTCCACTCATCTAAAGAACTCAAGTCAAGCAATCTTTTCTTACCAGCAAGTTTAAAATCTCTATTAAGTTCTTTCACTGCCCAATAAGCTTTGTGTTCTAATTCTAAAGGCAAGTGACAAGCTTTTCCATAAACCATTTTGTAAGGAGACATTCCCATAGGATTTTTATAAGCAGTTCTATAAGCCCATAAAGCATCATTCAACTTTCTAGCCCAATTTTTTATAGATTTATTAAAAGTCTTTTGCAAGATAGATTTAATTTCTCTATTTTATAATTCTACTTGCCCACTTGTTTGGGGATGATAAGATGAAGCAATTCTATGATTAACATCATATCTAGCAAGGGTATTCCTAAAACCACCATGAATAAAATGAGAACCTCCATCAGTCATAAGATATCTAGGCACACCAAACCTAGGAAAAATAACATCCTTAAGCATTTTTCAAGAGGTCTCACCATTATCACTTTTTGTAGGTATGGATTCTACCCATTTAGTAACATAATCAACAACAACAAGAATATGAGTATAACCTTCTGAAGGAGGAAAATGACCCATACATTCAAATCCCCAAAAGTCAAATGGTTCAATAACAAGAGAATAATTCATAGGCATTTCATTCGTCTAGAAATATTACCAACTCTTTGACATTCATCACATGATAAAATAAACTTTCTTGCATATTTCAAAAGAGTAGGCCAATAAAAACCTGATTGTAGGACCTTTTGTGTAGTTCTATCTCCAGCATAATTTCCTCCATAAGAACTACCATGACATTTTCTCAATATCTCTTGTTGTTCATATTCTGGGACACATCTTCGCATAATACCATCCACTGCTTCTTTATATAAGTGTGGGTCATCCCAAAAATAATGCCTCAAATCATAAAAGAATTTCCTTCTTTGCTGAGCTATAAAGGTCGGAGGAAAATACTTGGAAACAATAAAGTTAGCATAATCAGCATACCAAGGACTCTCTCACGAACTTACCTTTATTGCAGCCAACTATTCATTTGGAAAACTATCATTAACAGGAATAGGATCAAAAGAAATGTTTTCCAATCGAGACAAATTATCAGCAACAGGATTTTCAGCACCTTTCCTGTCAACATCCAGATTTTTAATCCTAGATGCCTGTTATGCCATACATCGCAATCCCAGGATTACCATTTTTGCGAGACATAACAGATTGGTACCATAGTTCATCATCCATTACAAACCATAATAAAGTTCTTACAAATAAAGGATCTCATGATCCAATCTTTATACAATCAATGCAGCGGAATAATAATAAGGGTAGTATGGTCGAAGCTCCATCTTTAGGGTCATAGGCAATGCTGACGATGGGAGATGATCCTAGTGGTCATAGACTTCCTACTATCCATCATCCTGGTAGTCCTCTTCATAGTCTGGCCATAGGAATAGCTAGGGACAAAGCCATGAGTACTCTTTAAGTACTCGCAAACTATCACTAATAAGTAAGTAGTTTGAGTAGGAATCCTAAGCTCTAGGTTTATTTGCAAAAAACCAGGTTTATCTCTAACTGAGTTTAGAAGTAAAGAAAACTAACTTAATGTTTTACAACACCTAAGTGGGAACTTAGTTTTCATGTTCAAAACCCTGTTGTGGTCAAGTCAAAGTCATAATTCGTTTCACAACCCATTTTCAAAACATCTGACGATGGAATAGTATGGCCACTCAAACTGTCCATAACTATGGACACGGCTATTCGAATAGTTTGACATTCTACAGAGGTGGTACACTTTCACCACAGCATTCGATACATCCGTCAGGAACAATCCTGAATCACTATACTCAGTATGCGGATAATCAATCCTAACCTTTCAATTACATTCCATAGTATAGGCACCTCCCCTATGAGTTTTTCCTCCCAACCATGACCATCTGTCATCTTGTGAACTGCACAGGTGGACATTCATCATGAGGTAGCTTCATCTCAAACCTCTTCCGCAAGGGAACCCATACTAAGATATATAAACTTCCAGTCAAGCCCTACCCAAATTCGGGTATTATGGTTGTACGGTAAAATTGGAATGGTATCGCATATGAACCCAACCATCAGTTTTATAAAAGGGGTAAGACTCATGCCTCAAAATTTTCATCATCAAATCATCCGGTGTTCATAACACATGTCGAAACATTTCATTAGAATGACTCATCATTCCAAGGTTTTCACAATCATTTTTACCAAGTATTCCCATCTAAAATGATCAAGTTTTATGTTTAGCACTAGCCACTAAAGTTGAGGGTAATCACTAATGAGGGGTGCTAATCAAGTGTGACTATCCAAATCTAGATCACATGCCTTAGTATGACATCTAGTTCTAACTAACTTAGGCCAAGTTTTATGCTCTTTATGCTACCTATAACATCTTTCCAAAACTCACAAGTCACTAAGTAAAAGCAATAAAGAACTTTGATAAAGAAATAAAAGAATAAACCTTGCAAGTAAAACTGGGATTTGGTATAATCAAGGTTGCATAACCAAAGCATGCCTAAGGTCTCTAGTTTGAATAGTTATCATGCAAGTGCTAGCTTGCATAGTGTAGCTTGCCTTGAGTAGTGCAGTGGTTGAAGTTTTCTTCTTCTTCTTCTTCTTCGTACTCCTCCTCCTCGTAGCCTTGGTCGGTACTAGAGTCTATAAATAAATACGAGGTACACAATCACAAAACAATACTTAACTACTTCTATTTGGCACACAAAGGTTCACAGTAGATGATCTAGCATCATCACTATCATCACAAGAATTAAAGACCTAGTCTTATTTATTTTTATTTTAGAAAAGTAATTTCTACTCATTGAAAAACTACTTAAGATTTAATATTCTCCAATTAAAATATGGGATCATGTTGACACATGTCATCACCATATATTTTAATACTTGGGACTGTGATTTAAAGTGGTGTCACAATTTAATAAGTGTTAACATTATTATTTTAAATAATTAAAGTGACTAGAAATGCCTATGGGGCATTCTTTTAATACTTGTCCAAGATCACTCCATGTAAACTTGAATATTTTTACATATTCAGTTAGATCTCGTGAAATGTGATTTTTGAGAGTTGGAATCAACTCAAAAGCATTTAGGGTTGATTTTTTTAAATATGTTTGAATGTAGAAAAGTATCTATCTTGTTATTTTTGGTATAGGTGATCTATAATTGCAAATGGTTTGAATCCAACGGGCTTGGATTGATATTTTCAATACCTTTCTAGAAAAATTGGTTTCATGCAATTTAGATCAGTAAAACTCTCTGAATTTATTTTTAAAGTTACTGACTGAACTAGAGTTTGAATAAATTGGAAAATATCTATTTGAATCTACTGGGTTGCGCAGGAATGTTATTGGGCCAGACAAACTGCACAGCATGCACGCAGAGGGCTGCTACCAGCGAGGTCCCACGCATCAGCGACTCTAACTACGAGAAGCGGTAAGTTTCAATCTGGGCCGTGCGATTAGACTATGATCTACGGTTCATGTTTGTCTTCTCTGCCGAACAGCTCAGACCAGATCGAACCCTAAAGGCGATGTTGGGGGTACGCGGTGGCTTACCAAGGCTCTATCTAGGGTCGGCAATGGGGGCGAATGATGTTGTCAATGATGGCGGTTCGAGCGGTGGTCGTGGCGGCTCCTGGGGTGGCTCCAATCAACGGCCCTTCTCCTCTACAACGGCGGACTCCTGTGAAATTCCGGTGGCCTGGTGCTCGCCTTTCTTCGGGGAAGGGTCACGGGTGTTCTGTGAGGAGTGGGGAGTGAGATGGTGTGAAGAATTGAGGCAGGGGTGGCCTCCTTTTATATTTGAGTGAGAGGGGCAGTGCGGCATGGGCAGAGATCGTCGGTGACGACGGTGCAGTGAGATAACAGCATGGCGGAGGGCATAGGACGGTGTGGTGTCTCCTGGCAATCATCACGGGCTTAATGGCGTGACACGGGGCGGTCGAGAACGGTCGGAACGGGTTGACGCTCTGCACGGCACCGACGGTGTTTTCAACGACGCACAGGGGCTACTGGTCGCGCAACGGTGAACGAGCATGTCTGGGGGGTAGCTGGTGTCGTGGTGAGTGCACGCATGCATGGCAAGGGCGAGGCGCGGCGTGTACGCGCGTGTCGGCTACGGCGCTCTGGCGTGCTCTCGGCATGGCAGAGAGAAAATGGGCGCGGCTATTCCTAGTGGTCCAGGGCCTGGCTGTGCTCGCGGGTTGGACAGGGGGTGGCGGTGGACGGTGGCCTGCCTCTTGGACATCATGGACGGGCGCGACGTGTGCTCCTGCGTGCTAGCCATGGTCGGTTGACCATGGTGGCTTCGGGTGGCGTGGCACTGGTGCAATGGTAGGGTTTGTAGCTCTTTCAATGCACTGGTAGTCACTAGGGGAGACAAGGTAAGGGAATTGGGGACAAGAATTGGACAAGGCATTGATAAAAAACAATTATAGTTATGTAGGGATTACTGTGCTCACCATCTATTTGATGAAATGGCCGCATGAACTTTACATTCGAATTTTTGGATGAATTTTGGTGAGTGCTCTGGTCACATGCTTGGTAGTATATGGTTGCTTGGGTTTGTCAAGGTGAACTGGTTTGAGTGGTTTTTGAGAAATGGTGATCTTAGTACCTATTAAGGATTCAATTTTAAATTGTCCTTTGAATAGATTTGGAATTTTTTTCTATTGGTTTGCAAGGTGGGCTTGGGTTCACTTTTACTTTGTCTAGCAAGGGGAAAAAATAAATGGATTTGTTTCTGTTAGAAAACTGAGACTAGGAACACTCAAAGTAGTGTAGTTGTTAACTTTGGTCAAAATAACCATTTGCTTATATTGTTTATTTTTGAATTTCTCTTTATTTGATTCTTCTTGGAAATGACCTAGATGATATTTTTTTCATCTTTAAACCAATCCTTAGCATTCATAGAAATCAAACATGGCATTGCAAGCATTCATGCATTCATTACACAGACATGCATTCATATTGATTTTAATAACAAAAGTTTTTATTAGCCATAAACTTGGGTGATTAGAACTTGATAATCTCTATCAATATTTTTGGGATGTTACAAACCTTCCCTCCTTAACAAAATCTCGTCTCGAGTTTTAAGAAAAAGAAAACTAGGAACTAAAGAGATCTAGAAACTCTATCCTAATGTAATCTTCTTGTTCCCAGGTAGCTTATTCTTTAGTATGGTTACTCCATTGGATCTTGAGAAACTTGATACTCCGGGTTCTGGTGGTTTTGAAGGATTCTTCCAAAATAGGAATGGGTTAGGTCATTGTTGAGCTCTATGGTCCTGTGATCAATATTATTGAAAACTTCAGTCTTCTCTGGGACTTGTAGGCATTTGCGAAGTAACGAGATATGAAACACATTATGCATGGCTGACATTTCCTCCGATAGTTCCAGTTGATATGATACTTCTCCTCGGCGATTCAAAATCTTGAAGGGTCCAATATATCTGGGGGCTAACTTTCCTTTGAGTTGGAAACGTTGCATTCCTTTCAAGGGTGATACTTTCAGATACACAAAATCTCCAATAGCGAAGGCTAGATCTCGACGTCTCTTGTCGGCATAACTCTTCTGTCTAGATTGGGCGGTCTTAAGGTGCTCACGAATCTTGTGAACTTTCTCCTCAGCTTCTCGTAGGATGCCGGGTCCGAAAATCTGACTCTCTCCTACTTCTGACCAATTCAACAGGGTACGACACTTCCTTCCATACATAAATTCAAATGGGGCCATTTGCAAACAGGCTTGGTAACTTTTGTTGTATGACAATTCTGTGAAAGGCAGATAATCTTCCCATTTTGATCCATATTCCAACACACAAGCTCTCAACATATCTTTGAGTATCTGGTTTTACTCACTCTGTTTGTCCATCAGTCCGAGGGTGATAAGCTGTGCTGATATCCAGTCGAGTTCCTAATCCTTCTTGGACTTTTTTCCAGAATCTTGAGGTAAACTGGGTTCCTCGATCCGACACAATGTTCTTGGGGACTCCATGCAAATTGACTATCCTAGAAATATACAACTCTACTAGCTTCGAACTCTGATAAGTGGTCTTGACAGGTAAGAAATGGGCTACTGACAGTCTATCCACTATGACCCAGATAGAGTCATTTCCCCTACTAGATGTAGGCAAAGCGGTGATAAAATCCATTCCAACTGAATCCCATTTCCATTCCAAAATCTGCAATGGTTGCAAAAGTCCTGCGGGTCTCTGATGTCCCACTTTGACTCTCTGACATATATCACATTTGGCTATGTATCTTCCGATTTATATCTTCATCTTGTGCCACCAAAATTGCTCCTTCAAATCCTGATACATCTTCGTTCCTCCGGGGTGGATAGAATAAAGAGTATCATGGGCTTCTTGGAAAATAGCTTATTTCAACTCTGAATCTACTGGTACACAGATACGGCCTTTGTACCACAAAACTCCTTCATCTTTGGTGAATCCGGGTACCTTCCCTGTACCGATACGATGTTTGATTCCGTCGATACTAGCATTTCCTTTCTGCGCCTCCTTGATCTGACTGATCAAAGTGGGTTGAAGTTCTATGCTAGCCAAAAATCTTTCACTAACTAGCTCCACTCTGAAATCTTCCAACTCCTTATGCAAAGTTGGTTGCTCCTTCGGAATAAATGGTGTTCAATCGACACGGTAATCTACTAAGAGCATCTGCTACCACATTGGATTTGCCGGGGTGATAGTGAATGTCAAGGTCATAGTCCTTGATTATATCTATCCATCTCCTTTGTCTCATATTTAGCTCCTTCTGGGTGAAAATATACTTCAGGCTCTTGTGATCCGAATAAATCTCACATCGGTTAACCATGAGGTAATGCCGCCATGTCTTCAAGGCTAATACTACGAATGCTAGTTCAAGGTCATGGGTAGGGTAATTCTGCTCATGTTTATTTAGTTGTCGGGATAGATAGGATATGACCTTGCCTTCTTGCATCAGCACACATCCGAGACCAATCTTGGATGCATCACAATACACATCAAAAGGCTTCGTGGTATCCGGCATAATCAAGATTGGGGCTGAGATCAATCTTTTCTTGAGCTCTTGAAAACTTTCTTCACATTTGTCCGTCCATTTTAACTTCTTATCTTTCTTCAACAATTAGGTCATGGGCCTTGCGATGCTCGAGAATCCTTCCACGAACTTGCGGTAATATCCCGCTAATCCGAGAAATGCGCGAACTTGGGTTTGAGTGGTTGGGGCTTGCCATTCTTCAACATCCTTAACCTTTGCAGGGTCGATAGCAATTCCTCCTGCCAATACGATATGTCCGAGGAATCCTACTTCCTGTAACCAGAACTCACATTTGCTAAACTTGGCATACAACTGATGCTCCCTAAGGGTTTCAAGGATGGTCCTCGGGTGTAGCTCATGTTCTTCTTCTGATTTGGAATAGATCAGAATGTCGTCGATGAAAACAACGACAAACTTATCCAGGAAGTTCATAAAAATCTTATTCATGAGGTTCATGAAATAAGCGGGGGCATTGGTTAATCCGAAAGACATGACCGTGTACTCATACAGTATATATTTGGTGGTGAAGGCAGTCTTTGAATATCCTTTGCAAGAATCTTGAGTTGATGATAACCAGTTCTAAGATCAATCTTAGAAAACACTTTGGCACCGGTCAACTGGTCAAACAAATCTTCTATCTTTGGCAGTGGGTACTTGTTCTTAATGGTGACATCATTCAGCTTCCGATAATCCGTGCATAAACGGTTACCTCCATCTTTCTTATCCACAAACAAGACAGGTGATCTCCATGGCGGCGCACTTGGTTGAATCAAACCTATCTCCAGCATAGCATCCAGTTGCTTCTTTAGCTCCACTAGTTACGACGGGTTCATACTATAAGGTCTCTGAGCTATGGGTCCAGTTCCAGGGATTAGTTCAATGATAAACTCGATATCCCGATCTGGGGGCATACCGGGCAATACTTCTGGGAATACGTCGGGGTATTCATAGACTACTCTGACTTGGTCAATGGTTGGTTGGTCTAGACTCTTGTTGCACTTGAATTGACGGGGGAAAGTTTCAGATACATGCTCTACTGATACTCCAGCGGTACTAGTCATGGTTATGGCTTTCTTGGCACAGTCGATTAGTCCTTTATATTTCGACATCCAATCCATTCCTAGTACTACTTCCAAACCTTTGGTTCCAAGTGCTATTAGATTAGCATAAAAATATGTTCCATGGATTCTGATAGGTACGGCCTTGCAAATTTGTCTAGCTTTGGTGGTTGAACCAGGTATTTGAACTATCATAACATTCTTCAATTTTGTTGGTTGAATCATACTAGTGCATGAAAATTCTTCTGTAACAAACGAGTGCGATGCTCCAGAATAAAACAACACTCTTGCAAGTACCGAGTTAACAGAAAACATACCCAGCACAACATCTGGCGCTTCCTGAGCTTCTTCAGCATTCATGTGAAACAGACGGTCGTGTCGGTTGAGTGAGTTCCCTGGGGCAAACCTCCTTCCAGGCTGAACACGGCGTTGCTGCTGAGCTGGGGCATTCACATTGGTGGCTGCTGCAAGCTTCTTGGGGCACTCATTGGAGTAGTGACCCTTGACTCCGCATTCAAAACAAGTAACCTGAGACTTGTCTTTTCCCGCAACAGGCACAACATTGCTTCCAGTCCTTGGGGCAGTATTGGTGTTGTTGGTGTTGGACTTGGGCGGTGCATGGTTGAAATTGTTGGAGTGTCCAGGGTTATTGTTGTGGTTTCCTCCGGTCCTTGGGTTTCCTCCTCCACGGTTGGGATAGTTTGGATGGGTCATAGGGGGTCTATTGTTTCTCGGGGCATATCCTGCAGACGGGTTGGGCGATACTTCGGGGTATGGTGGGTTCCTGGTTTATGAATCATTCGACGCTTACAATTCTCATTGGCTTGGTTAATCTTCCCTTCCATCTGGATTGCAGAATCCACTAAGGCTTCAAGGTCAGCGAAGGGAATATTGACCAAAACTGTCTACATCTCATCATGCAGACCATTCAAGAATCTCTCCTTCTTCTTGTCTTCAGTACTAATCTCATCAGGGGCATACCTAGAAAGAGATAGAAACCTGTCACGGTACTCTACCACAGTCATTCTTCCCTGCTTTAGCTCCTTGAATTCATCCCTCATCCGCAGAAGCAAACCCGGTGGCACATGGGTTCGGCAAAACTTGAGTCTAAATTCATCCCAAGACATCATCTTCCCTCCATTCATGGTGTGAATGCTATTCCACCAAGATCTTGCATCACCTGCCATATAATGGGTGGAAAACAGTACTTTCTCATTGGCCTCCACCCCTGCGACTTCTAAGTTGTTCTCCATGGTTTGCAGCCAGTCATCAGCATCTAATGTCTCTTCAGGCTTACTAAAAATGGGTGGATTGGTGTTTTGGAAGTTCTTGAGCTTGGATCCATGGTTGTCCTGGTTTCCATGGCCTTGATTATTATTGGCCATCTGAGCTATCTGTTGAAGGGTGGCTAGGTTAGCTTGACGTTTAGCTCTTCTAGCTTCATGTTCGGCAACCAAAATTTGCAAGATTTGTAGCATTGGGTCCTGAGATGAGTTGATTCCTCCGCGAGGCATCTGGAGATTGAGATAGATCATGAGACAAGAGGGAAATTTCTAAGGTTCATGGATTTGTTTCTGAAAAGTTTTTAAACTTTGAGTTTGACTCGGGTTTTTGACAACTAGCAACTTGCTTTTCATTCATTCATTCATAGCATCCAATACAAACACACACCACACTAAGGTAATAGATGGTTTTAAGAACCATTCTGTGAAACTACGATACGGTGGGACCGGATATAACTCACAAATAGTGATCTCTTTCGTAGGTGTGAGTTCTACTAAAGTGATCTAGTGTGCAAAATTTTATGTATAATTTCAAAAGTATATAGAACATGTACTCCTCTTTTTGAAAGAACCTCGAGGATAAGAGTGATAATAAGTTTTTCGTAAATATTCACTTCTTTTGTTTTGTAACTAGTTTTTGATTCAAGAGTCCACTCTAACTAGGGTCTCCTATGGTCAGGATGGCTGTGATACCAACTTATCAACACCCGGATTTTTAATCCCAGATGCCTGTTATGCCATACATCGCAATCCTAGGATTACCATTTTTGCGAGACATAACAGATTGGTAACATAGTTCATCATCCATTACAAACCATAATAAAGGTCTTACAAATAAAGGATCTCATTATATAGTCTTAATACAATCAACACAGCAGAATAATAATAATAAGGGTAGCATGGTTGAAGCACCATTTAGGGTCACAGGCAATGCTGACGATGGGAGATGATCCTAGTTGTCACAGACTTCCTGCTGTCCATTATCCTAGTAGTCCTCTTCATAGTCTTGCCATAGGAATAGCCAGGTACAAAGCCATGAGTACTCTTTAAGTACTCGCAAACTATCACTAACAAGTAAATAGTTTGAGTAGGAATCCTAAGCTCTAGGTTTATTTGCAAAAATCTAGGTTTATCTGTAACTGAGTTTAGAAGTAAAGAAAACTAACTTAATGTTTTACAACACCTAAGTGGGAACTTAGTTTTCATGTTCAAAACCCTGTTGTGGTCAAGTCAAAGTCATAATTCGTTTCACAACCCATTTTCAAAACATCTGACGATGGAATAGTATGGCCACTCAAACTGTCCATAACTATGGACACGGCTATTCGAATAGTTTGACATTCTACAGAGGTGGTACACTTTCACCACAGCATTCGATACATCCGTCAGGAACAATCCTGAATCACTATACTCAGTATGTGGATAATCAATCCTAACCTTTCAATTACATTCCATAGTATAGGCACCTCCCCTATGAGTTTTTCCTCCCAACCATGACCATCTGTCATCTTGTGAACTGCACAGGTGGACATTCATCATGAGGTAGCTTCATCTCAAACCTCTTCCGCAAGGGAACCCATACTAAGATATATAAACTTCCAGTCAAGCCCTACCCAAATTCGGGTATTATGGTTGTACGGTAAAATTGGAATGGTATCGCATCTGAACCCAACCATCAGTTTTATAAAAGGGGTAAGACTCATGCCTCAAAATTTTCATCATCAAATCATCCGGTGTTCATAACACATGTCGAAACATTTCATTAGAATGACTCATCATTCCAAGGTTTTCACAATCATTTTTACCAAGTATTCCCATCTAAAATTTCCAAGTTTTATGTTTAGCACTAGCTACTAAAGTTGAGGGCAATCACTAATGAGGGGTGCTAATCAAGTGTGACTATCCAAATCTAGATCCCATGCCTTAGTATGCCATCTAGTTCTAACTAACTTAGGCCAAGTTTTATGCTCTTTATGCTACCTATAATATCTTTCAAAAGTCACAAGTCACTAAGTAAAAGTAATAAAGAACTTTGATAAAGAAATAAAAGAAAAAATCTTGCAAGTAAAACTGGGATTTGGTATAATCAAGGTTGCATAACCAAAGCATGCCTAAGGTCTCTAGTTTGCATAGTTATCATGCAAGTGTTAGCTTGCATAGTGTAGCTTGCCTTGAGTAGTGTAGCGGTTGAAGTTTACTTATTCTTCTTCTTCTTCTTTGTAGTACTCCTCCTCCTCGTAGCCTTGGTTGGTACTAGCGTCTATAAATAAATACGAGGTACATAATCACCAAACAATACTTAACTACTTCTATTTGGCATACAAAGGTTCACACTAGATGATCTAGCATCATCACTATCATCACAAGAATTAAAGACCTAGTCTTATTTAGTTTTATTTTAGAAAATTAATTTCTACTCATTGAAAAACTACTTAAGATTTAATATTCTCCAATTAAAATATGGGACCGGGGTACGCGGTGGCTTACTAGGGCTCCATCTAGGGTCGGCGATGGGGGCGAACGACGTTTTCGATGATGGCGGTTCGAGCGGTGGTTGCGGCGGCTCCTGGGGTGGCTCCAATCAACATCCCTTCTCCTCCTCTGCAGCGGCGGACTCCGGTGAAATTCCGGTGGCCTAGTGCTTGCCTTGCTCCGGGGATGGGTCAGGGGTATTCTGCGAGGAGTGGGGAGTGAGATGGTGTGAAGAATTCATGCGGGGGTGGCCTCCTTTTATAGCTGAGCGAGAGGGGCAGTGCGGCATGGGCAGAGCTCGTCGGTGACGATGGTGCAGTGAGATAACAACATGGCAGAAGGCGTAGGCCAGTGCGGTGTCTCCTGGCAATCATCACAGGCTTAATGGCGCGACACGGGGCAGTCGAGAATGGTCGGTACGGGTTGACGCTCTACGCAGAAACGACGACATTTTCAACGACGCACATGGGCTACTGGTTGCGCGGCGGTGAACATGCATGTCTGGGGGATAGCTGGTGTCACGGTGAGTGCAGGCATGTGTGGCGAGGGCGAGGCGCGGCGTGTACGCGCGTGTCGGCTGTGGCGCTCTAGCGCGCTCTCGGCATGGTAGAGAGAAAATGGGCGCGACTGTTCCCAGTGGTCTAGGGCCTGGCTGTGTTCGAGGGTTGGATAGGGGGTGGCGATGGACGGTGGCCTGCCTCCTAGACATCGTGGACGGGCGCGGCGTGTGCTCCTGCGTGCTGGCAATGGTCGGCTAGAAGTGGTGGCTTCGGGTGGCGCGGCACTGGTGCAATGGTAGGGTTTGTATCTCTTTCAATGCACTGGTATTCACTGGGGGAGACAAGGGAAGGGAATTGGGGACAACAATTGGACAAGGAATTGATAAAAAATAGCGATAGTTAGGCAGGGATTACTGTGCTCACCATCTGTTTGATGAAATGACCACATGAACTTTACATTTGAATTTTTGGATGAATTTTGGTGAGTGCTCTGGTCACATGCTTGGTAGTATATGGTTGCTTGGGTTTGTCAAGGTGAACTGGTTTGAGTGGTTTTGGAGAAATGGTGATCTTAGTACCTATTAAGGATTCAATCTTAAATTGTCCTTTTAATAGATTTGGAATTTGTTTATGTTGGTTTGCAAGGTGGGATTGGGTTCCCTTTTACTTGGTCTAGCAAGGGTTGAAAATAAATGGATTTGTTTCTATTAGAAAACTTGGACTAGGAACACTCAAAGTAGCCTAGTGGTTAACTTTGGTCAAAATGACCATTTGCTTATATTGTTTATTTTTGAATTTCTATTTATTTGATTCTGCTTGGAAATGATCTAGATGATATTGTTTTCATCTTTAAACCAATCCTTAGCATTCATAGCAATCAAACATGGCATTGCAAGCATTCATGCATTGATCACACACACATGCATTCATATTGATTTTAATAACAAAAGTTTTTGTTAGCCCTAAACTTGGGTGATTGGAACTTGATAATCTTGATTAATATTTTTGGGATGTTACATTTCCTATCTACAACATGTAAATCAAACTCTTCTAAATGCAACACCCATCTAATAAGCCTAGGCTTAGCATCTTTCCTTGTCATAAGATATCAAATAGCAACATTATCAATATGAATAGTAACTTTCGAATCAACAATATAAGGTCTAAACTTATCACAAGCAAAGACTACAGCTAAGAACTATTTTTCGGTAGTAGCATAATTCCTTTGAGCAGCATCAAGAGTCTTACTAGCATAATGAATAACATTCAACTTCTTATCTATTCGCTATCCAAGAACAACACCTACAGCAAAATCACTAGCATCACACATAATTTCAAAGGGTAAATTCCAATCAGGTGGTTGGACAATAGGAGCAGTAGTTAAAGCTTTCTTTAGTGTTTCAAAAGCTTCCTTACAATCATCACCAAAATAGAAGGTACATCTTTTTGGAGAAGATTAGTAAGAGTCTTTTATATCTTGGAGAAATCTTTAATAAACCTCCTATAGAAACTAGCATGACCAAGGATACTATGAATACCTTTAACATCCCTAGGACAAGGCATTTTCTCAATTGCTTCAACTTTGGCTCTGTCAACTTCAATACCTCTTTCAAAAATTTTATGTCCAAGGACAATTCCGTCATTAACCATAAAGTGGCATTTCTCCCAATTAAGAACAAGATTAGTTTCTTCACATCTCTGCAAAACTTTATCAAGATTGTGCAAACAATTATCACAAGAATTTCCATAGACGGAGAAATCATCCATGAACACTTCCACAATTTCTTCACAACCATGAAAGATAGCAGACATACATCTTTGAGAAGTAGCAGGAGCATTACACAAACCAAAAGGCATACACCTATAAGCATAAGTTCCATAAGGACACGTAAAAGTGGTTTTCTCTTGTTCTTGCTTTCTAACAGCAATTTGAGAGAACCCAGAATAACCATCAATAAAACAAAAATGAGTCTTCTTAGACAACCTTTCTAACATTTGATCAATAAAAGGTAAATGATAATGATCTTTATTAGTAACTTTGTCAACCTTTCTAAAATCAATGCACATACTATAACCAACTACTACTCTTTGAGGAATAAGCTCATTATTTTCATTAGGCACAACATTAATTCCTCCTTTCTTAGGGACACAATGAACATGACTAACCCATCTACTATTAGCAATAGGATAAATAATACCAGCATCAAGAAGTTTAAATACCTCATTTATTACCACTTCCTTCATCTTAGGAATTAAACGGCGTTGATGCTCAACAACTGGTTTTGCATCAGGTTCCATATTAATACCACACTGACATATAGTAGGAGAAATCCCTTTTAAATCATCAAGAGTATAACCCATAGCTACTCGGTGTTTCTTCAATACTTCTAATAATCTTTCCTCTTCCTTTCCTGAAAGTTTAGAACTAATAATAACATGATGCATATTTAAGATCATCAGGTAGAGGTTTTAGATCGAAAACATTATCCTATTTAGGTGGTAATGTGGTACCCAAATCTTCCACATGTAGATTATGCTTAAGCATAAGGTTGACGAAGAAGAATCTCGTCAATCTCATTTCTTTCTTCCATGAAGATCTCACTTTCATGATCTTCCATATATTTCTACAAAGCATTGTTAGGAGCAAGAGCAATAGAAGAAAGTTGTTCAACTCTAAAATCCTCATTAGGCAATTCATTTTCATAAGGATCTTTAGCAAATTTAGAAAATTAAACTCATAAGATTCTCCATCAAATTTAATTAAAATTTCTCCTTCTTACAATCTATAATAGCTCCACAAGTGTTCAAGAAAGGTCTACCAAAAATGATGGGACAAGTTTTACTAGCAGGTGAACCAAGTACTGGAAAATCAGCAGGATATTTAGTCTTACCGCAAAGAACTTCCACATCTCTTACAATACCAATTAGAGAGATGGTCTCTCTATTAGCAAGCTGAATAACCACATCAATTTCTTCAAGTTCACAAGGACCAATTTCATGCATAATTTATCTATAAAGCTCATAAGGAATAACACTTGAACTTGCACCAATATCACATAAACCATAATAGCAATGATCACCTATTCTGACAGAGGGCACAAGGACACTAGCTTTCCTAGTTCTACTAGGATGTGAAACAATATTAGAAGCATCTTCACAAAAGATAATGTGTCCATCTTCTACATTTTTAGTGACAAGGTATTTCACAATTCCTATCACAGGTTCAACATTTATTTGTTCATCAGGTTCTACAGCTTTCTTTGTACTTTGGTCAACCACACTAGTTATCATAGAATGTTCCTTTACCTTAGCAGGGAAAGGTATTTTCTCAATATAAGGTTCAGGCAAAATATGATCAACAATACAAACTTCAATATTTCTAGCAGGAACACAATTAACAATATCTTTATATGGCGCATGGTACTTGTTCCATTCCTTTTTTGGAATATCAAGATAAGAGTCAAAGGCCTTGAAACAATTTGCAAGTATTTGAGAATCAAGACCATAAACAACACTAATTTTATGAAAGTCATTAGTTCCCATAAAAGATTTGATGCATTCATAATTATAATTTATACATGACTTTCTTCATTTGTCATTCTCCCATGCTTCGGTATTTTCTTGAATACAGTCAAGAAGATCCCATTTAGCTTCTTATTTCATACGTGTAACTGATCCAGCACAAGAAGCATCCAATAAATCCTTATCATGAAGAGAAATCCTTGCATAGAAGTTATTAATAATAATATTACTACGGAGCTCATGAATGGGACATTTGAGCATTAGTGACTTCAATCTCCCCCAAGCTTGGGCAATACTCTCTCCATCATGAGGCCAAAAATTATATATTTGATTCCGATCTTTATGAATCTCACTAGGAGGATAGAATTTAGAATAAAAGAGAGGTACAACTTCCTCCCATTCAATAGATCAACCATTCTTCAGCAGCTTATACCATTCCGCAGCTTTGCCTTTTAGTGATATAGAGAATAGCTTTCTCTTAACTTGATCCATTATAATACCTATAGACTTGAACAACTCGCATAATTCATGTATAAAGAGCAAATGATCACTAGGATGGACAATTCCATCTCCAAAATAGCAGTTATTCATAACACATTCAACAATTTTCATAGGTATTTTATAAGGATCCAATTCAGCAGGTGGTGGTTTATCTACTACCTTAGTAGTGATAGTAGTTTTCCCAAATAGGAAACCAAGTGTGTTATCCATAATGAAATAAAATAGCAGACAGAAATAAAAACAATACTCACAGTAGAAATTTTCTTTACCAATTCCACTCTTCAATAGCGCTTCACTCCCCGGCAACAGCGCCAGAAAATAGTCTTGATGACCCACAAGTATAGGGGGTGTATCATAGTACTTTTGGTAAATAAGAGTGTCGAACCCAACAAGGAAAAGAAGGTGTTGACAAGCGGTTTGGATCAAGGATTCACTGTAAATACTAGCAAACGGATTTTTAGGGGGTTTTGATAATGCAAATAAATAAAGTGCGACTAAATAAAAGACAATAATAATAATTGCAGCAAGTATACCAATCCTTTCTTCAGCAAAGGACAAGCCGATTGTATTACTTATGATGACCTTATGATGACCAAACGTCCTCGAGGACACATGGGAATATTGTCAAGTGCTTTCACTTCATATAGTCGATTAATCTTTATTGGTTGGATAAGTGTTATGGGGCGAACCTATGCTAATGTACTACCCCAACTTGGACTAATACATACTTGTGATTATACCCCTTGCAAGCATCTGCAACTACAAGAAAGTAATTAAGATAAAAATCTAACCACAACATTAAACTTTGAGATCCTACACTCCCTTATGCAATGGTTTCTTAATGGGGGTTTAGGTTTCTGTCACTCCGACAACCCCACAATTAGTAGCCAAATACACAATGCATTCTCCTAGGCCCATAAAGGTGAAGTATCATGCCGTCGACGTTCACATGACACCAATAGAAGAACAACACCACAAAATAAATATCAAACCATTAAATATTACTCAACGTAATTCCACTAGTAACAACATGACTTCTCCCATGTCCTCAAGAACTAAACAAACTACTCATAAGACATCATATGGATAAGTAACAATCTGAACATGAACAATAATCCAATGGTTTCACTCAATAGCATCAACTAGAACAATTAATCAACACTAAGAAAGTTTCCCTTATGAACTACACAAGATTCAACCCAATTGTTATGGTGGTATGGCGTGGTGGTGATGGTGCTGGTGGTGATGGTGATGAGGATGATGATGATCCAGATGAAGCCCAGCTCGATGACGATGTCGATGGCGATGATCTCCCCTCTCTGGGAAGGAATTTCCCTGGAAGATTTCTCCCTGCCAGAGAGCTCTTTCTCTCTCTGTGGTTTCCTCCCCGCAGAGGCGGTGGAATATTTCAGTGATCGCTCCCCGAGTCTTAGGGTTTCGGGAGGAAGATATACGCGAAAGGGCGACGCCAGAGGTGGGCCAGGGTGGCCACACCACCTGGACGTGCGTCCTATGGGGGCGCTCCTAGGGATGGTGCAGGCCCCCTGTTACCCATCTCCACTCCCTCTTCTGGCTATCTTCGTCTTCTGGAAAAATAGGAATTTTCGTATATTTTCTGGAATTTTCTGATCTTCGGAAATATTGCATCTTGACAGCGCTTTTTCCAGCAGAATTCTGACTCTCGCAATTAATTCTTCAAAAATCATCAAACATGCAAAATAGATGAAATAACATAAGTATCATCTCTAAATATGAAATATATCAACGAATAACAGTAAATTATGATATAAAATAGTGATGCAAAATGGATGTATCATTCTTCCAATCACTTCGGATTAATATCAAACCCGGGAGCAACACCGATCTCGTCCCTACAACCATAAGGCTCCCACTCCACCTACAACATATCACAAGAACATGTTTTCTATCGATTTCGACTCGAGGGGTAAATATTATGGGGAGTGATGTAGATACAAACATCTACCTGCTCGGGCGTAAGCGCATCAAACTTGTTCGTGTACTTTAGGTATATGGAATTGACATCGCTTGTCATCTTCGACACTAGGCCCCACTTGTAAGCCCAAGTGGGGAGGTTTATAGGGTCTCTATCAAACGATGGCCAAATGATGACCCACGAGTATAGAGAATCGCAACAGTCTTCGAGGGTAGTATTACCCAATTCATTGATTCGACACAAGGGGAGACAAAGAATACTTGCAAGACTTAACAACTGAGTTGTCAATTCAGATGCACCTGGAAATAGTTCTTGCTCACAAAAGTTTATCAATAGCAACAATTTGTAGAAGCAACAACAAAGAAACAACATCAGTAAAACAAGAGCAATAGTAACAATAGTAGCAAACAGTAGGATATGAGCGCGGTAGGCATAGGGATGGATGGACGGCGTTGCATGGATGAGTCTAAACATGTAACTTCAAGATCTAGGGCAATTGTAGATAAATAAGAATAAGCATCCAAGTACTAAACAATCATAGGCATGTGATCCATATATAGTCATGCGTGCTCGCAATGAGAACTTGCACAACATCTTTTGTCCTGCCAGCCCATTGCAGCGGGGCCTCAAGGGAACTACTGGCAATTAAGGTGCTCCTTTTAATAGAGCACCGGAGCAAAGCATTAACACTCTGTGAACACATGTGATCCTCACATCACATCCATCCCCTCAGGTTGTCCCAATTTTTGTCACTTTGGGGCCTTTGGATCCGGACAATGATATGTGTACACAACTTGCAGATAAGATCACAAACAATACTATCATAATGATTCAATAATAAGTTTAGATCTGAGATCATGGAACTCGGGCCCTAGTGACAAGCATTAAGCACAACAAGTTGCAACAAAGTCAAATAGCACTAATAAAGATACTAGGCACCATGCCCTAACAATATTATTCGATTACATAATAGAAATCATCCAATCCCTACCATCCCCAAAGCCTACAGCGGGGGATTACTCACTCATGGATGAGGGAAACATTGATGGTTGATGGAGAGGCATTGGTGAGGACGATGGCGATGATCCTTCCCAAATTCCCCGTCCCGGCAGGGTGCCAGAACAGAGTTTCTGGTTCCGAATCGCGGTTTCTGGTGGTGGCGGCGCAGCGGAACTCTTTCTGGAAAAACATCGAAACCCCCCGTGGTTTTAGGTCAGGAGGCTTCTTATAGGCGAAGAGGGAGGCCGAGGGGGTGCCTGAGGCAGCTGCACCCCCCAGGCGCGGCAGGGGGGTGTGGGCCCTCCCAGGGCTCCACTCCGTCTCGTACTCTGGCTCCATGGATCTTCTGGTGAAATAGGATTTTTGGCATATTTTTCGGATTTTTTCATGATAGTTGATTTTCTTCACAAAAACTAGACACCAAGATAATTCTGCTGAAAACAGCGTCAGTACGTGTTAGTTGTATCCAAATCATACAAGTTTAGAGGAGAAACAATATCAAAAGTGTTCGGAAAAGTAGATACGTTTTGGACGTATCACCAAACATGGTGGCCCACCTATTTCGGATGCCCAACTAGTAAGCGTTCCCAGCTCCATATTGAGAGAAGAACCATAGCACCACCTATTCTGACATTTTGGCTTGCCCTACGCCAGGCATCGTCCAACTGCAAGTGAGCACAAAATAGGTTAGGATAGCATATGTGTGGAGTAGACATGTACAAATGAATGTAGATAATAAGTGATTACCTGCTGGTACAAGTAGGCAAGAGCCGCTGAACCCTAGCTGATATTGCTGTCAAAGTTTGCTAGTGCCTTCAGCCACATCCACTGAGCGGTCCTACCTACGCTGTCATTAAACAAAGTCCTAGAGAGGACGTACCACACGTACACATGAGCATGTGTCTCGATCACCTCAACCTCGGCTGGCTCCGGACAATGCGCAAAGTTCTCCATAATCCACACGTATGCCGCGCCTGCTAGGACTCTATCTTTACTCTTGTCCTCAAGTTCTTCAAGAGCCATGTCAATACATAGCTGCATCTCATTGCACCACCCGTCAGAATCTGTGCTCATACAGAGAGGGTTCCCCACGATAGGAAGTCCAAAGATCATGGAAATATCCTAAAGAGTAGGCGTGATCTTGCCGGTCCGAAGGTGGAAAGTGTGCATCTCTGGCCTCCACCGGTCGACAAGTGCGGTGATAGCAGCCGTGTTGAGGTTTGGAATCGACCGGCTCACAAGCGTGATGAAAGGGAGGAGACCTATCCGCTTGATGTACTCAGTGTACCGCTCGTCGTACAACATGTCATTCGAAGACACGCCATGAGACCGAATCTTGAGGGATCAAAGATTCTGCATACATACAAGATAAAACATTATGCTTCTTCCAACACAATTGAATCAATAGAAAAATAAAAACAATCAAGTTCAACTATGATTTTATTACCATATGCTTCTCCGCCATCAAGTATGCCCGGTGTTTATGATCATAATAATCCTCAAGTAGCCACACTATCGTACATATATATTCCAAACATCAATAAATATGTGAGTGGTTCATCCTATGTGTCCATTGTTTCAATTTCTACAAGAAACTACAAAGGATATGGGAAATTATTATTAACACATTCATAAAAATCCATTCATATGCAATCCATATACAATCCTAGGGTTTCAAACATTCATATAATATACAATGCAAATAAGTAGACCTAGGATTTAATACCATATGCAATCCATATGCAACCCTAGTGTTTCAAATCATATACAATGCAAATAAGTAGACCTAGGGTTCCAAACATTCATACAAATCCATATGCAATCCACACTTCAAACATTCATAAAAATCCATATGAATCAAAATTTACCTAGGGTTTCAAACAAACTAGACAAGAATGTGAACTACTTATTGGATGAAATAGAGGGGAAAAGAGAAGATTACCTTGATGGAGAGCTTGGTGAGAAAATCCACCGTCAAAACATTCAGATTTGTTGGTTTTTTGGAAGGGATTTGAGAGAGAGAGAGAGAGGAGGAGGAACCGCCGGCTCCCCACTGTGTTCTTCTGTCGGCCACTGGGAGTGAATGGGTCGGGGTGGAAAGGGGGCCTCGCGCAACAGGCTAAGTCTCAATGTGTAGCGCCTTTCTGATAGGCGCTACACATTGGAGCATAGCGCCTATCAGAAAGTCGCTACACATTGAGCTTAGCGCCTAGGCGTTGCATGGCCTAGGTGGGGCCAGAGCGAGCCAGTCAGGCGTCACGCTGGCAGGGGCATAGCGCCTAACAGAAATGCGCTACAATGTAGAGCATATCGCCTTTCTGTTAGGCGTTACCTAAAGGATTAATGCCAGCGAAAATTTTTCGCCGAGGGTTTATTTTTGTAAAATTCTTTTAAAAAGGGCTTATTTTGTCCATTCCGCCCCACAACCTACATGCTACAGTGCGCAAGCCGGGCTGCCAACCTTTTGGCGAACAATTTGTGCGCCCTTCATGAAAATACTGCAGAACCGAGATCACTCTGGACGAACCTATATTTTGGTGTCGATCCAAACGGAAGCCAAATCCCACAAGCAAAGCCAAAAAATTATTAGGGTCGGCATCGACTATAAACCGAACATGCTCTTATCGACTTGTCCCGTCTATGCATGGCACAAGTACCTCACTTATATTAACTAGATCTAGGGTGATCCCGTAACCGTAAAGTTCACACCGATTTACATTTTTTATAACAATGATAAAAAATTAGACGGAAAAATGATACTTCATCTATCTTTGCGATTTAGACGGTTACGGATTGGACTCAGTTATTGCCATTTTTCGTCTCGAACGTCATTGTAGTTTTGTTGGAATAGCTAATCTCACGCTGGGGCAGCAGTTGGAACACACATATGCATTGGGAAGCAATAGGAAGAGAGTAGTGCGGGTATCAATATTAGACTAGACGGAAACACGCGCTTCGCCGCGTCGCCTGCCGAGCATTGTTGCACAGCGTGACTATTGCCTCACATCTGTCGGCCGCTTGATCAGGGTATAGCGTGGCATTGACGACCTGGTTAAGCAAAGCAGATAATAACTGCAAAATGTTGGACGGTGAACATGAGCGAGCGTGATCATGCCGTACATTCGTGTCTGTCAGTGTGCAGGGGAAAAAGAAGGGTTAAAAATAAAAAAAATTGACAGGCATGGGCACATAAAGGTCTATTCTTCAAGCGATCAGCATGGACGTAAATAACAAATAGACGCACATCTAAGAGAGTAAACTAAATCATCATGACACAACCAACAAAAGGATCATACACAGGTGCTGCACTCGTAAGTAATAGTACATAGACATCGGTTTAAACATATGCAGCCATAACCTAGAGCAACAAGTTTTTCCTTGTACACCGCTCGCCAACCTAGACGGAACATTAGGTTCAGCTTCACATAGGATACATAAAAGCAAAACACAGAGGCATATAATCCGAGGGCTACAACATGCTGTCTCCTCAACCAAAAAAATTCAGAAATACTTCACTTACGCATGACTTGAAAATATTCACATATTGTCAGCCGAAATGCGATTCCAGCAAAGGATCCAGCAGAAGGCAGAATACAAGCACATACCACAATACCTTCTTTCCCATCACCTCTGCACCCTTGACAAACAACTGTCTGTTCACAGTACCACCCCTGACCATACAAAAGAGGCGTAAGCAAAAATGACCAGTCAACAACCAGTACCAAGAAAATAAAAACACACTGTCAGCAAATTAATAACTAATGTTGTTTCCTTTCAAATAGACAGTAGGCGGAATGGAAAGTATTATTGACCTTTGGAAGCAATTGACCATGCAAGCTGGCAAAGTCGAGATCCCTCCATTACTCCAGTTCAATTACGTTCAAACCAGAGAACCATACACATGAATCTATGTTGAAATTACACCTCCTCTACATAACTTTCAACAGACCTAATCTTACTCCAAAGGAGTGTACGACACCTAGCACGTTATCTTCCATATTGAGGTTCCAAAGAGATGAGAAGTCTTTTTGGACAACCAAATTATCACTTAGAGGAACAACTCCATTCAAGTTAGGAAGATCAGGCAAGAGGAAATGTGAATGGCCAAAAACAGATATATACTCAGTTCTCATCTGAGCAAAGGTTGAGAATGACAAAATGTGACGCGGAATTCCACTATAGGCCATAACTGTTGCCTCTCAATAGATTCAATTCTTTAGAGATATTTGTGATGATCATCAATTCTAATCACATGAACATTAGCATCTAAATATAAATTTCTATAAAACTAATGCTTCATTGCATAAAAGTTCTACATATTGGTGAATACATGAAAAACAATGCTGCCAGAATCCTGAATGAATGCCATAGAGCATTAGCATCGATACAAACACCAGCAACTCCACGCGAAAACGTGCATACGAAAAAAATGCACAAACAACACAATCAGGAAGCAGACCCCAGCATGCCAATAAGAAAAACAAACATTGGGCAAAAAAGGAAGAAGCGACAATGGAGCAGAAATGGTGAAAGAACCAAAGAAAATAAAGGACCAGAAATAGAAAACAGACCTCCATGTCCCAGGACCAAACGCTGGCACCATCTCCCGCCAGCAGCGCTGCAGCAGACTCATGCTCCAGCACAGCACCTAGCCCCGCCCAAAACGGAAGCATCACGGCGCCGCCAGGGAAAACGATGGCTCAGAAGACCTAGGCATGCCACCCTCGCCACCAAAATCTTTATCAAGGCACTTGTATGCATAACCAAAAGGAAGTGTTCCTTTATTACAGGTTGTACAAGCATCGTGCAGGGATAAGCTTTGTGATGACGGCAGTGCAATAGAATTTGATTTTCCGCACACCGAAAAAATGGTGATAAGCATCTTCAAAACAAAACGTGTAACAAGAGATAGACCATAATGGCTTAGAAACATACCTGGCTGTCCCAGATATTTAAATCAACCAATTCTTTAGCATTCTTCATCTCAAGATTAACCTGGGCGCTTATTTCAGCGGGTAGTCTGACTTGGAAGTGAGATGCCTTGAACAATAGGAATTTTACCCTTGAATCTACAGAGGTAAATCAGAAACATATAGATAATAAAATCCATGAACTACAGAACAAAGAATACAAAATAACCCTACAGCGACTGCGCAGTAATCACTGGCTGTGCATGCAGCTCATTGATTTCAGCAGGTCTTCATTGATATACCAACGGCACGCAGAACAACAACTCAGTCCCTTGGGACCTGTTACCAGAAAGGATTAACAATATGAGAAAGAACCCAGGTAAAATGACACATTAGCTGTTAATTTCTTTCGGAGCCTAACCTTCAAATGAGTTAACTAAAGTGCCAAGAAAGATTACAACCATCGGTTCTTATGCAGTAGCACATCTTCTCCAACAAAAGCGGTTGCTCTCTCCTCCCACAGAACCACACTGATGTTGTAAGCACTGTAATGAAGAAGTAAATTGGCGAATAAATCACAAAATGAACATCTACCGTAATGTAGGCTATAAAATAGAAAAGAAAAAAAGAGACAAGTTACCTAAGATCACTCAAATAAACAAAACTCACGAGGCCAACGTTTGGCTAAAACGTACGGAAGTTCGACCAGGCCACAAGGAGCAGCAGCAGCGGCGGATGCGTGTATAGAACACGGCATGCACCAGCGGCAGATGGCTGCAGAGCACTTGCATGTCCTCCACACTTAAGTGGGAAAATTATGACCAACCAACAACTACGACCTCTCGACAAATATGGCTATCTCATTTTATCTCTAATTTCTAGGGTACCAAATTAATCAATTGGTCTCTGAATTCCAGGATAACAACGACATTTGCTAGATCAAACATTTCAGAAATATTTGCTTGTTGAGTGTCCTAGAAAGTACAGAGTACAAACAGTGAGAAATATCATGCACAAGTAGACATCAAGACTAAAATTAGAACTGAAATCATATGGGGAAATTTAACCTGTCGGTGATTCTCGGCCGTGATGCCGGTGCGTGTCCTCTTGAAATTTCTCGAAGACCCGGCTACATCATGATGCAGCACGGCCTCTTCTTCCTCTTGCTTCCGTATTCAAGCCGTCTCCTCGTCGGCGTCCATCAGTGCGCAATGGCAGCGGTACTCGGTGTCGGTGCAGGAAAAGGCAGGCCGCAACGAGAGAGGAGACGCGCACCATACGTAGGTAGCAGCAGGCTGAGAGGGGCAACGGGTCTAGAAGGAACAATGAGAACAGGGCGGGGCTGGAGAGGAGGCGCGGCGGCCGGCAGCGCGATAGGAGGCGCGCAGTGCACGGAGGCGGGCTGGAGACAGGGGTGGCGTCGAGGCGCGGCAGAGGAGGGAGGAAGTTGGCAGGGATAGAGAGGAGGCGCGGCGGCCGGCGGCGAGAGAGGAGACGCGCGGCGGCGGACTGGGGGACAGCGGTGGCGTCATGGCGCAGAGGAGGGAGGAAGTTGTAGAATTAGAGATTGTCCCGATCAGTCCTGCTGTTTTTTTGGCCAACTGTGAACGATAAGGGACACTGGGTCGATACAAGGATGCCCGCAGATGCCCTCACCATGCGCGCCGGCCACCACGGCTATAAACTATGCGGCCAGAGGCGGGCGAGGCAGGGAGGTGTCCGAGAAGGCGGGCGGCGCGATGTCCTCTCCGGAGGGGGAATCGAGCACAGAGAGGGAGAAAGAGCTGCATCGGCAAGCGATAGGGCTGGAGGCTGATGAGGCATGGGGATGGGCTGCCGCCGGCGTGGTAGCTAGATTAATGGAGAGGGGCGGCTGACTCGAGACGAAGAGGAGAATGGAGATAGAGAGGAGGGTTGGCCAGTCGGGGAGCGAAGAGAGAGAAAGAGCACTTTATTTTTTTCACCGGATGAACAGTTTGCCCAACAACAATTTCACACACCCGTGTCAAGCGGGACCTATATGTCAGGGAGGACTGGGATATAGCTAGGTGTAGCGGTTACTGCTTCATCTATCAAAACGGACGAACCATGCTGGCTGACATTCACAATCATACGGCTCAGAACATCGCGCACGGGAGTAGCCTCAATGGGCTGGGTCATGTTCACGCTTAAACTATAGAATAATATGAGTTTAACTTTTGAGATTTTATTATTTTTTACTTAATAAAATAACGAGGGAGTAGTGCGTTTTTAGAGAGAACCCGATAGGGTCCGGCAGAAGTGTGATGCGTGTTTTAGAAGTTGACCAGGACCAATTTCTAATGAGGTTCTAATTTAATATAAATTTAAACCAATTCTAGTAGCAAATTTTTTGTCGAGACATGTTTTATAATTTGGAAAAAAGAAAGTTCTTATAGTTTAAATTTAATTGTAAGGAAGTTTATATTTAGAAACATAAGTAATAAGTTGTTTGGGAAACCTGAGACATAAAAGGAGGTTTACTTTGATGGTGCGGAATGGTTCTTAGTTTAGGCTTACTAGCAAAATGTCTACGCGTTGCGACGAAAGAAGTTAATCTTTGTTGTGCCGGTGGTAAGTTTTTTTTTTAAATCAGTGGCACGTCGTAGCATATAATTTTTTTTTTAACTTGCTCGGTGACATCCGCTCCTCGATCAATTGATTATTCCACATCTCCTCATTAAGTGCTGCCGCCGTCGGCTCTGGCTGGCACCATCCTATTTAATTAGCCCACAAATATTTCATTATCAGCCCACACACAAAAAAACAAAGCCACAAATATGGGAGAACAACCAAAATACCTACCTATCATTGTTTATCTCCTGTTCTACCAATTTGTTTTGCAGATTTTGAACGACGGTACAAGATGGAGTTCCCAAAACATAAATATAAGCAACCTAGTGTGTCATCAGATCCTGTAGAAAAAAAGTTGTGTTTGTGAAAATTTTAATTTGGAGAGTGCGATCACATCATCTTCAGTTATTTTGCCTCAACTCCAGGTGTCCGATCAGTTGAATTCATCTCCCATACCATGACGATCTGACAATAACTAATTGACAAAACAAAATTCTTAATTTTGTAACAAGCTTGTACACCCAAATAAAGAGAGTTTAAAAAATTAGTATCTAAGAGTTAGGGCGTCTAGTTCTGGTACCTTGGCCGGATAGAAATTGGATGGCAATGGCACCAGAATATTAGCTAGGCCTCTGTCATGTATGGAACTGAATCGTCTGAAGTTATACACCTTGGTGAAAAAAGCGGTTGCACGTGATGCCAGATAATCAACATATTGGGAAAACGCGTATATTGATTTTACTCTGGCCTTCAGCTCTCCTGGCCGCCATGGCCACTTTCTCGCGTTTGTGCTGACCGGCTCGGCTCTTTTGCATTTACATTTGAGTTTCCGCTACCGATTGAGCTTTGACTACTCGAACGCTGTATATGGACTGTTTCTCATCAACTTCTATCGCACCTTGGCTCGGTTGGATTCTCTTCCGATTCTCTCCTCTCGTCGTCGGGACTCCGGAGCCCAACCGTGTCAGTTTTTTTCGAGAGAAACAATATATATATTAAGCAAGCAAGCTGTTTCATTAAAAATCTTCTAGTTCCTTTAGATATAAACTTGCTGCCCCGATCAATATACTATTACATCATTTATCAACTGAGTCTAGGAGAAATCTAGGGGGTTCATCGACCCAATTACAAGATAAGCTATTATGAAAACAAAACCTAGCTCATGGGCAACTTTATTTGCTTTCCTCGGAGTGATTGAATAAGACCTCGCCTATAGTAGCAACCGAATCCATGCAGTCCGCAAATACTGCAGAGGCTTCATTCCACCACCTTTCTTCTCCATTGCATGTATTAATAACATCAATGCAATCTGATTCTGCTTGGACCATAGATAAGCTCATCTTTTCTGCCAGCTCCAGTCCTTCCATAGACGCAATGGCCTCAACCATCATGGGTGTCATTACATGCGGTATCAAGCAGCAAGAGGCAACAATGAAATGACCATTATCATTTCGTAGAATTGCACCCGTTGCACCTGTTTTACTGTCATCATCGGAGAAAGAAGCATCAGCATTAAGTTTGACATACCTTGGCTGCGGTTTAGACCACCTGATCTCTTTATCTCCCCCGCTTGATCGAGTTACCCTCCTTGAATTCACAACAATTGTGAGGATAGACATTATGCAGCGATGTGTAGGGGGTACAGATTCATCATGAGTTCGACGTCGCCTAATCCACCAAATGTACCAGCAAGTTACCGAGATGATTTCCTTCAGGCCAATATTAATCCCTTCAATCGTATTGTACTGTCATCGGAGTAAATCTTCAAGAACCATCGACCCTGCCCGATCAATGTGGACCACCTCTGATATGAGTTCCAACAATCCAAAACTATCCCAAATCTCTTTAGCCGCCTCACATTGAAATAGGAGGTGAGAAATATCCTCAGGGCCTTGGTTACAAATTGGACAGCCTCCTGAAGTTCCAATATGAAGGTTATAAAGGATAGATTTCAGCGGGATTATGCCATGGAGAGCTCGCCATAATAAAATCTTAACCTTACTAGGAATTTTCATCTGCCATAGAATTTTCCACACTGGGTTAACTGTCGAGACTCCCGGCAGTAAGACCTGATGTGTCGGTGACCCAAACTAATGGCGCCACTGGAGATAATATCCAGAGCGGAATGTGTATCTACTGTGTTTTGTAGCATTCCAAGCAATGAAATCATCGAAACCTTGTCTATGTAAATGAATTTGAAGAATATGGTGCACATCCACTTCTCCAAACAGATCATGGAGCAGAACTGAGTCCCATTGTCCCGTAGTCGGATTTATAAGGTCACTCACTTTAGTATAAACTTCACCTCCTCTAGGAGAAATAACTCTCCTATCCGGGCTGCTTGGAATCCAAGGATCCCTCCAGATATCAATATTTTTTCCATTACCAACTCTCCAAATATACCCTCACTTAAAGGTAGTAATACCTGCGAGAATACTCTGCCATGTGAAAGATGATCCCGCTTTAGGGCTTGCTTGAAGAATGTCACCGCCTAGGTAGTACTTGGCACAAAGCACCCGTGCACATAAGGAATCCGGGTTAACAATAAGCCTCCAGACTTGTTTAGCCAACCTAGCAAGATTAAAAGATTAGAAGTCATGAAAGTCCATGCCCCCTTCTATCTTCGGGAAGCATAATTTCCACCAAGCATACTAGTGCATTTTGTTAGAATTATAATCATCTCCCCACCAGAACTTGGATATAGCATCCATCATGCATTTAAAAATTCCTTTTGGTATTAAAATGACTGACATAGCATAGAACGAAATTGCTTGAGCAACCGCCTTCAATAATATTTCTTTACCCGCAATAGATAAAGGCTTTTCTTTCCATACATTGATCCTCTAGATGATTCTCTATCAAATGCTCAAAGGAGTCACTTCTATCTGCCCCCATAATGGCAGGGAGCTCCAGATATTTTATCAGATAAAGCTTATGTGTCAATATGAAGAGCCTCACAGATTTCTGTTCTCAAAGGCACATTAGTATTTAGGGAGAAAAAAAATACTTGACTTTGATAAATTCACTAGCTGTCCTGAGTTTGCACAGTATGTGTCCAGTACCCGCTGTAAGGAAGTTGCATTATTCATATCCGCCTTTATGAGAATAAGGGAGTCATCCGCCAAAAGTAGATGCGAGACTGATGGTGCATTCCTACACACCCTTAGCCCATCGATACCACCAACTTCTTCTTCATACAACAAGAGGCTGGATAACCCCTCCGCACACAACAAGAACAAATAGGGAGATAGAGGATCTCCCTGACGGAGACCTCTGGTCAGCGTGAACATGTCAGTTTCTTCAGAGTTAAACCATACCTGATATCTCACCAAAGTAACACAAGCCATCATCCAAGAAATACAAGTTTCAGCAAAACCCAAGTTTTCTAAGCATTTTCTCCAAAAATATCCACTCCACTCGATCATATGCTTTGTGCATATCCAACTTGACTGCATAATGTCCATTAGTCCCCGATCTCTTATTTTTAATTGCATGAACACTCTCATACGCCACAAGAACATTATCAGTAATTAACCGGCTAGGAACAAAAGCACTTTGCATAGGGGAGATTACCTCTGGAAGAATGTTCTTTAGTCTAAGAGAGAGAATCTTAGAAATAACCTTGTAGATAACATTGCAAAGGCTAATACGCCTAAATTGAGTGACCGATTTTGGATTATCCACCTTCGGAATTAAGAAAACTGTAGTATCATTCCATCCTTCAGGAATATGGCCAAAATTGAGAGCAAGGAGAACCTCTTGTGTAATCTCCTCACCAAAAAGATTCCATAATTTTTTATAAAATATAGCGTGCGAACTATCAGGTCTAGGCGCCTTAAAATCTCCAATGCTAAACATGGCTTTTTTCACATCATCAGCCGTGAATGGGGCCGTTAGCTTTACATTCATTATTGGAGAAACTCTCAGATAAACTTTATCCAAGAATCTCAGATCAATCTCCTGGACTTCAGAAGTAAAGATATTAGTGAAATAATTAAGAACCAGAGGTTTTAGCGCATCGGTACCTTCAATCCAATTGTAACACCCTCGCCTGATAAGGCTGAGTTCATGTGTATAGTGCCAATCCCTGGATCGGTTCACTAGCACACACAGTACAAAATGATACCAAATATAACTGTGCATCATAAATACAACGAATATGATCCAGAATTTACATTATTTACACAAGTACATAGTGGAAAATGAATACAAGGTAGATCTCCATCCTTCAAATGTGCCACAGGCGAACAGTTGTTGAGTGGAGTCTCGCGACCTATGAACGATCACTCAGATACGATATAACCTGCAACATGAAACGTTGCAGCCACGAATGGTCAATACATTGAATGTATGGCAAGTAGGCTAAAGTGGTTAACAACATATCTATCAACTATATGCTTATTTGGCCAAGTGGAGTTCAGGCTCATTTGCATAAAGCAACAGTTTTATCCTAACATTTGTAACAAAGTAGTTTTCCAATACGATAAATAGGACACTCTGGTTCACTCCCAGGTGCTCCTACCCAATTATGTTCACCCAACAAGTTTTAAGTAATTAAGAAATAAGGATGAGTGAGAATTATCATAGCATCGATCGGTCGCTCAAATTGTCCATAACCGGGACACGGCTAAGCACTTAGTTTATACACCTGCAGGGTTAGTACACTTACCCATATGACTTGGCCAGCCCATTGCATACCACTCTCATATTGGGTGATGATAGGGAGAAGTCCAAGAAGGAACCGTTCGGGAAGTAGCTCCCCAATCCCGACGCGCACCGGTCCAACCTACACTATCTACGTCTCTGGATACACGGGTTCGAGTTACCACAACCTACTAAGTCCAACCAACCGCCCATTCCATTATTGGCACATGGTTGCACAGAAAGCTTCCAAACAAAGAAACCAATCATTTCTCAGTGTCCTGGGCGGCATTCCCCACCATAAATACACTCGATGACCCAATCAATGCCATTCCGCCCAGGTGGTTCAATAAAACATATTGGTTTGTCATCTAGCAAAACATAAGCCTTTCAAAACATATAACTTTTCATGATGTGATTCCCTTCCTCGTCTAAATAGCATAGCTAAGCAATCTACCAATACGATGGCTCATAAACAAGGAATACTAGGGAATAATATGGGATATAGCATAGCATATACACATCAATTCCTACAGATGCAATTCCACAAAAACATCTACAATGCATAGGAAAACAATAGGACATTTATGACCAAGATAGCACCACTTGCCTTTGTTGTAGATGTAGTCGATTAGATAATCCTCACAATCCTCATATATATAATGGTTGCACTCATCATAACCACAATACTTGCAATCATAGTAGTTGCAATCGCACACGTTGCACTCCTCGCAATCTAGCGTTTGAAGCAAACACAACAAACACCATTCAAAACATTGCAAACATACAACAGTGCAACATTACAAGAAAACAATGGTGAACAGATGTATGCATGACGATTTAATGAGTCACAATAGTTGCATTTAGTGTTCTGAACATAGTTAGATTACATGATGCATGTGGAAAGTCATTTAATGCACTAAAGCTTTTATTACTAAAGTTGTATCGATTTAATATGGTGTATACCACTTTAATTGAACTAAATATGTTTATGTCGTATTAAATTGTAAACTAGATGCTACTGGATAGATAATGCAATTTAGAGACAGTGGTAATTTGAATCACCTAAAAAGGAGTTATAGATATTTTCCTATGATTAAAACACTATTTCAATGGGTTTAAATATTTCTGTATGAATTTCTATTTTAACAGTACCAAATAATTTGTCATGCAATTTCTCTGTATATATATTGTCAATACAAAACCTTAGCACTTGGATTCACCCTAATCGGAGTTACAGATCTTTTTGTATGATTTAAATAGTGTTTAATGGGTTTTAAATGATTCATATAGTTTCTGTTGTCTAAAAATCAAACTAAAATTATATCTGTAATCTCCACGGAATTGTGAATCCAGGGACATATTATTTGTAATTTTCAGAATAGTATTTATTTTCTTATGAATTTATTACTCTAAATAGGCCATTAAACCATTTAAATCTTCACGGCAAAACCTTATAGTCAAAGGCAGAACTAATTGCATATTGATGATCTACATAGAACCAGCTTTCCATCGGTATATCATTTATATTTTTGTGACAAGCAATTAAATATTAATGAATTTAATGATTTATAAAGCCATTAAAACTAATTAAATTGCTACGGGTTAAATAGTCGGCAAAGGCTAGATCCAACCAGATATTATTAATGTACATTACAGTAGCTTCAATTTGATATATTTTTCGGAGTTACAGATAATATCTTATGAATTTATTAACCTAAAAGACCATTAAAATTAATTAAATTACTGCAGTAACCACGTACAGTAAAAGTTGGATCTATTCTGATAAGATGATTCTACGTGAAATTATCTTCAATTTGATATATTATACGCAATTTTTGGATGTGGTATGAATTTCTAATGAATTTTACAAGTTAGATCTATAATGTGCAATTTTAAATTCGAACGGAATATTCCGCTGACTGGACATGTTGACTTTGCATGCTGACTGGGACTAGATGTTGACATTACGTTGACGTGGCGTTGATGAGGAAGATGACCGGGATGACGACATGGCACGCACCGGTTTGATTGGATCTCGACCGTCTGGATAGGATCCGGTGGCTAGAAGAAGAAATTAACCCGATTTTGGCTCAGAATAGACAAGAAATAGATCTGTGTTAGAGAGACAAATCCGTAGGTCAAATCGGAAAACTCAGAACATGAAAGTTGTGGGGAATCATTATTCCTACCTTCTCACCAAAGGAATTTGGATTTGAAGAAACGAGCGCGAGTAGATCTTGGATTTACACCGTAAGATCTGAAATATTGCGATACGAAATTCTCCGGCTGTGGTGGATGAAAAGAGGTGATATTTGTCGGGATTGAAAGATTTCGACGATCCCTACAACTTTCGTTTTTTGACCGAAGGCAAACGACGAAGTCTAGATGGGTTAAAAAACGAAATAAGATTCGGGATTTCGAGAAGAAAAACTCGTACAGCTGTGGCTCCACGAGTTTATATGAAGGTTTGGGACAGTATAGAGATAGGTATTAGAGTAGGGAACAAGTAGAAACAAACGGAAGTCGATTCAGAGTTGTAGATAAAAAGTTATAAGAGTTTGAGTAGAGATAGGTATAGAAAATCAATTTTCACACGCTTTTTAAAGCAAACCGATCGATCCCTCCTGTACGCGCGTGGCCTGGCCGGCTGGCTCGGTCCGGTCGAACCGGGTGGGCAGGCCCCTTTTTTTTTTATTTTTTTATATACTTGTTTTCCTCATATCTTTTGCATACGAACTCCAAATGATATGATTCTTGTTTCTAAATTTTTCTAAAATCAAATAGATCATTATAGGATCAAAATTTAATCTTTTTACTAGTTTGGAAGTAGTGGGTTTATAAATCTTTGTATATTTCATTTTATTTATATCTTTATTTGTTTGTATTTATTCCATAACTTTTTCATACTAGCTCCAAATGAGCTCAATTTTGTTTCTAAAAATTTGTAGTATTAATTGGATATTTTTAGGCTATAATTATCAATAATTTATGCCTTAACAACAATGGGTTTTATAAATTCAATTTAATTACCCTTAGGAACATTTGGGCGAATCAACTATAGGATTTAGATACCAGGATTTGGATTTAGTTTGTGAGAACTTTGCATGGATGTAATTAAATGCTTATGAATGCTTCATGATTTTCATTTTGAAATCTTGCACACCAATTCTTCAATCCATAATCAGTTCAAGCCCTTTTGCCTATATGGCTACTTAGGTCATAACAAAAGAATATAAGATTTTGAATTCAAGGTTGAGAGGATTTTCTATTCAAAAAGTTTCTTCTCTTTGAGAATTTTCAACATAGTCAAACAATTAATCAAACTTATTTATTTATTTCACATTCCAAAAATTAGGAGAATTTTAGGATGTGACAGACTACCACCCTTAAAAGAAATCTTGTCCCGAGATTTGGGAAGGCTAGAAAGAAAGAAAGGTTCGGGATCCATTAGGATGCTACCACCCTTAAAAGAAAATTGACTAGGTCACTTCTTGAGGGTTCACTTGGCTCCGGTAAATTCTCCTCTAGACATTTATTGACACTATGTCTCTTTCACATTCTAAACTTCATGATTGACAAATTCCAAGAAAACACTACTTGAACTAGCAGAACTCTCGTGGTGGGCAAATAGGGAACGTTTACTTCACGGTGCCCATAATTTACGGTTGGGATTCATCCTTACCGTACATTCCTATGCTTAGCAATGGATGCTTTTAGAAGGTGTAACAATATACCATTCTAGGGTTTAGGCTTAACGTCGACTCTCTGCTAAGGTTGAAAGGGGCACTCAAGATTCACAAAGCCAATAGTACAAGAGCGAATAATAAGAGTAGTAGGAATGGTGATCAATCCATCCTGCACCCAAATCATTACCCTGTATGAGGATAGGTGAATCACATTTTTCTATCACTCGGGCATTCTCACTTGCCTTGAAGAATGTTTCCATGGGCACGAGCTAATGCTCTATGTATACTCCCATGTATTCAATCAACAAAGCTACTACTAAAACTAAACTATCGATACTTCAACTTTCAGGTTGCGTAATCTACTACATAACATCATGTGCAACACCTCATACTTCCACATCCTTTTTCCATTAGGTGAAGCATTCTCTTTCCTAAATGTATTGTGTTGTCAAACCTTCCGCTTCACACATCATTATATCTCCAAGGGTTCAAGATAGGGAAGAATAGATTCTATAGGAAAGAAACTACTAAGAAAATAATCCTACCCATAACTATATAAAGCAATCAATGTCACAAATAAGGAAACAATCATAAGAAATCAACACAAAAGCAAGCACTTGCATAACAATAATACAGAGGTATAAACTTAGTAGTATATAACCACAAAATAGTTTGAAAGCATTGGGAACAATACTAGAGTAAAATAGAGCAACATATAAGCAACAAACAAAATCTGTCAAAACGGTACAGCAGGTTTCCCGAATTTTTATGACCGACTTAAACTCGTCAGGAATTTTAGCCAATTTTTGTGCACGTACTACAGGTAATTACGGTCCAGATCCTATTTTTGTTAGATTTTTATAAGTTACCAATAAAATATGAAAAATCGCGCGGTACAACAGGTTAGGCAGAAAACTGCAGCAGTAATTCCACGAATTTCAATCAATTCACACCATTAAAATAATTTTAAAACCACACGAAAACTACAGCAACTTTAGAGTTTCAAAATAACATATCCTAAACAAGGCATCACACAATATGGTTCAGTACAAACAAGCAAGCAACCTATATTGTCATACCACATAAGTTGGTAAGAACAATATGCTAACACGATAGCGATGATCTCCTAAAGAGATAAAATATGGTGGTCCAGACCTACCCAAATTTGATGAGATATTTTTTTTATGTCATACTATTTGTTCTTTTACTTAGCTAACTCTCATATAGGTATCATAAGAATGGACAACTACAAATTTTGAACAAGAAGAGGTTATAGAAAAGATAGACAAGGAATATAAGAACTCTAATAAGTATAAAATATGATAGTTCTCCTAATAGAGCTCTCCTATTGCTAATCCATTTATAAGTTCACGATCCTACAGTCAACACACAACTCTGATACCATCTTGTAACACCCTCGCCTGATAAGGCTGAGTTCATGTGTATAGTACCAATCCCTGGATCGGTTCACTGGCACACACAGTACAAAATGATACCAAATATAACTGTGCATCATAAATACAACGAATATGATCCAGAATTTACATTATTTACACAAGTACACAACGGAAAATGAATACAAGGTAGATCTCCATCCTTCAAATGTGCCACAGGCGAACAATTGTTGAGTGGAGTCTCGCGACCTATGAACGACCACTCAGATACGATAGAACCTGCAACATGAAACGTTGCAGCCACGAATGGTCAATACATTGAATGTATGGCAAGTAGGATAAAGTGGTTAACAACATATCTATCAACTACATGCTTATTTGGCCAAGTGGAGTTCATGCTCATTTGCATAAAGCAACAGTTTTATCCTAACATTTGTAACAAAGTAGTTTTCCAATACGATAAATAGGACACTCTGGTTCACTCCCAGGTGCTCCTACCCAATTATGTTCACCCAACAAGTTTTAAGTAATTAAGAAATAAGGATGAGTGAGAATTATCATAGCATCAGTATCAGGTCGCTCAAATTGTCCATAACCGGGGACACGGCTAAGCACTTAGTTTATACATCCTGCAGGGGTTAGTACACTTTACCCATATGACTTGGCCAACCCAGCTCATACCACCACTCTCATATTGGGTGATGATAGGGAGAAGTCCAAGAAGGAACCGTTCGGGAAGTAGCTCCCCAATCCCGACGCGCACCGGTCCAACCTACACTATCTACATCTCTGGATACGCGGGTTCGAGTTACCACAACCTACTAAGTCCAACCAACCGCCCATTCCATTATTGGCACATGGTTGCACACGAAAGCTTCCAAACAAAGAAACCAATCATTTCTCAGTGTCCTGGGCGGCATTCCCCACCATAAATACACTCGATGACCCAATCAATGCCATTCCGCCCAGGTGGTTCATTAAAACATATTGGTTTGTCATTTAGCAAAACATAAGCCTTTCAAAACATATAAATTTTTATGATGTGATTCCCTTCCTCGTCTAAATAGCATAGCTAAGCAATCTCCAATACGATGGCTCATAAACAAGGAATACTAGGGAATAATATGGGATATAGCATAGCATATACACATCAATTTGTAACATCCCAAAAATTACCAAACTTAGATCATCAAACACTAATCATCAAGATTAGGGTTAACAAAAACTTTTTCTAAATAAACTCATGAATGCATGTATATGTGTATGCATGGATTTTTAATTTCTTTAAAAACCACCTTGTTTGTGTGATCCATTGCTTGTAAAATGTTTCTTAGGTGAAATGAACATCATCTAAAACATTTCCCACACTTTTCCTAAAGACAAGTAAATCAAAACAAATATATTAAGTGAATGGTCATTTTGACCAATTTAACTCCCATGCCTACTTTGGCTGTCTCAAACTTTCAGAACCTAACAGAAACTTTTCTGGATCTTTGCACCCCTTGAATGTACTCATAACCAAGTATTAAGGCCCACTTTGTGATCATCCAGAAACTTTCAAATGCATAGTTTAAATGACAATTTAAAATTGAATCTTCTTCATATGGGAAGATCCCACTTTTTCAAAAACCACTCAAACAAGCTCAACTTTCAAAATCCAAGCATCTGCAGACTCACCAGCACCAATCGAGCAAACCCACCAAAATTCATTTCAAAATTCAAAACTTCATTTCATGCGGCCATTTCATCAAACAGGTTGCAGACACAAATCAAACCAAACATCAAACACTATAGTGTGCAGTGATTCTTGCCTAACTTGTTCCCTAGTTAGCTCACACACAACTCAGTAGATCATCTAGAAAGATTAGCCCAACACTAGCACCCCTGTGAGCTTGCCACTGTCATTAATGGTGAACAGCCGAGCACCTCAATGCCACCCCATAGTCGACAGCAGGCTAGAGGAAGAACTAGCCGTGCCAACCTTGTCTAGGAGGCAGCCCACCGTCCACCGCCACCCACTGTCCCAGCCAAGAGCGTTGCCAAGCCCTGGACCACGCGCACAAGCCGCGCCCAGACCATGCCGGCGTGCGCCAGGCGCCACCCTCGACCAGCGTCCACAGACCACGCGCCGCGCACACACGATCACCACCGACCCAGGAGACCGCCAGACATCCCCGTTTGCCGCCCCGTGCCATACAACCACCGCCCGTCGTCGAAGACGCCGCCTCTACCGCGCAGAGCACCGGTCGTTCCAGACCAAACCACACCGCCCCATGCCTCGCGACCATGTCGTTGAGCATCGCCAGGAGACAAAGCACCGTCCCCTACCCTTGCCCATGCCATTAGTCACGCTGTAGCGTCGCCCCGGCAGAGCTCACCGTCTTGCCCGACGGTCCCCTCGCTCGACTATAAATAGAGGCCACCCCCGCACGATTTCTTCACACCATCTCACTCCCCTCTCCTCACTGATCGTGCCACACCACTCTCAGAGCAAGGCGAGCACCACCTCGCCAGAATTTCACTGAAGCCTGCCGCTGCCGGAGAAGAAGGGAACCAGCGATTGGAGCCGCCCCAGGAGAAGTCACCGGTACCAGGAGGTTCGTCGTTGTCGACTTCGTCGTTCGAACGCCTCGCCGACCCTCGCCCGTACCCCGGTGAGGCCCCAGCAACCCTCACTGGCCGCGCTAGGTTTCGTTCTCGCCGGAGCTGTCTCGCGTCGACGATGACCCTCAGCCATTGGATTAGAACTAGATCGAACGATCCACGTTGCCCCATACCACTTCGCCCAGCCCCATGTCACTGACGAGTGGGGACACCCACTTAAGCAGCCCGCGGGAGCCCTATGCTTAGCAGGCCGGCCCGTTAGAATTTCCGCCATGACCAAAGAATTCAAATTAAACCTTTTCTTTTTAAATTCAAACCCACTTCTGTACCCAACTTCAAAAATCAACCCAGATCGATTCAGTGCACCAAATTGGATGAAACCAATTTTGTTGGAAAGGTCTGTGAATGCTTAATCCAAGCCCGTTGGATTCAAGTCATTTGGATCTGTAGATCACCCATAGTAAAAATAACAAGGCAGAAGCTTTTCTGCATTCAAACATTTTTCAAATTTAAACCATAAAAGCTTTTGAGTTGATTCCAACTCTCAAAAATCACATTTAACCATACCTTTCAGAATATATAAAAATATGTAGGTTTACTTGCAGAAATAATGTTCAAGTAATAAAAGAATGCTTCATAAGCATTTCTAGTCACTTTAATTAATTAAAATAAAAGGGTAAAACCTTATTAAATTGTGACACCACTTTAAATCACATTTCCATGGACTACAATATGTGGTGATGACATGTGTCAACATGATCCCATATTTGGTTTGGAGAATATTAAATCTTAAGTAGTTTTTCAATGAGTAGAAATTACTTTTCTAAAAATAAAAGATTTAAACCAAGCCTTAACCTTGTAATGCTAGAGATGATGCTAGATCATCTATAGGACCCTTGTGTGTGATGATTGCAAGTAGATAAGTATTGTTTGGTGATTGTGTACCTCGTATTTATTCATAGACGCTAGTACCGACCAAGGATACGAGGATGAAGGAGGATACTACGAAGAAGAAGCCGAGGAGAACTTCAACCACTGCTCTGCACAAGGCAAGATTATACTGATATTGATGCAAGCTGATACTATATCTGTGCAAGCCTTACTAAACAAGTTGACCTATGCAAGCTAATCCTTGCCAGATACCCTACTGTTGCCACAAACCCATACTTGTGATATGACTACTATATGCCTTAAGCATATGTGATCATACCCACTTGATAAACCAATCCTAGTTTTATGTGCAAGCTTCTTACTTTATTTCTTTATCAAAGCTTACTTAGAGTCTACCTAAGAGTTTGGTAGATACTAGACAGTTGTGTTGAAGGTTGCATAAAGAGCATAAAATTTGGCCTAAGCTAGAAACCTTGATATCAGCCTGAGACATAAGGTTGTACTTAGTAAAACTCCACTAGTTACCACCCCTCATTAGTACTACCCTCACCTTAGATGCTAGTGCTAAGCATAAAACTTGATCAACTTTTAGATGGGAATACTTGGTGGAAAGATGGTTATGAAAACCTTGGAATGATGGATCATTCTATGGAAATGTTTTGGACATGTGTTTCCAAACACTTGATGATTTTGGTGATGAAAATGTTGAGGCATGAGCCTTAGCCCTTTATAAAACTGATGGTTGTATGCGGATGCGATACCATTCCAATTTTAGCGATATAACCACAATACCGAATATTGGGTAGGGGTTATTTGAAACTTATATTCCATAGTATTAGTTCCCTCACGGCCAAGGTCTGAGGCTACCTTGTGAAGATCGTCCACATGCAGTACCCAAGATGACAGTTGGTCATGGTTGGGAGGCCAAACTCACGGGAGAGGTGCTTATCTTGGGCGTGTAATTGAAAGGTTAGGATTGATTATCCGCATATCGAGTATGGTGAATTCAGGATTTGTTCTGACGGATGTATCGAATGTTGTGGTGAAAGTGTACAATCTCTGCAGTGTCAAACTATTGAATAGCCGCATCCTTGATTATGGACGATTGAGTGGCCATCTTTGTTCCCCGTCGGACTTTACAAGATGACTTGTGAAATGAATTGAGACTTTGACTTGACCACAACAGAGTTGTGACCTGAATTACAAGATCCCACTTAGGAGTTATAAAATTGTGACTAGCTTTGGAACTTAGTAGAGATAAACCAGGCTTTTTGCAAAACATCCCTAGAGCCTAGTGTCCTATTATCCAAAAACCCCTTACCTGTTAGTATTAGTTTGCGAGTACTTAAAGAGTACTCATGGCTTTTCCTGGCTATTCCCATGGCGGACTATGAAGAGGAGTACACGGAAGATGGACCCCAGGAAGGTTACGACAACTAGGATCATCTCCCATCGTCAGCATTGCATGTGACCCCGAAGATGGAGCTTCGCCTACGCTACCGTTATTATTACGTATTCCGCTGCTTGAAGTTGTATTAAGAACTGGATCATGAGATCCCTATTTGTGTAAGAACTTATGTATCGTTTGTAATGGATGAAGTACTATGGTATCCAATTCTGTTATGTCTCGCAAAAATGGTAATCCTGGGATTGCGATGTATGGCATAACAGGCATCTAGGATTGAAAAATCCGGGTGTTGACAAGTTGGTATCAGAGCCATCCTGACCATAGGAGACCCTAGTTAGATTGGACGTTGAACCAAAAACTTAGTTTCAAAACCAAAGAACAAAAATATTTATGAAAACTTATTCTCATCCTTACCTCTTTAATTCTTTAATAAAACTTCATGTTCCTCAAAAAATCTTGCAAAATACATAAAATTTTGACACACTTGATCACTCTGCTAATCTACTCATCCTCTATTTTTATAGATGGACGTGAACTACAGCAAGTTTTATCAGTTGGGGAATGGAGGAGACCTTATCTTTGAGAGGGATCTGGATCAGCTTTCGGAACTTCTGGAGCATCCACACCCCAAGTTCTTCGGAGCTCAGCTCAATGATCAAGGAGGAGAAGATCTGTAGTGGCTAATTGTTGCAAGTCTCCGAGGAAAGATTGAACCTCCCACTGCGGAGGGAATTCAGTTTACCTTGAGGGAAAACAACTGGCTCGATGGACTTGCCAGAGCAATGCAGGAAGCTCTTTCCCGTCTATGTGGGCAGAGCATTAATCAGATCAAGGGTACTCGCTTTGAGTTTTTCCCAAGGCGTGATGCAAATGGACAACCATTGGAAGCCCCATACCACCCCGAGCTGAAGACTCAATTGGACCACCTTAGTTCATGATGTATGATCGTCAACAGGAGTTGGACAACTGCCGTGACTATTGCAACCACAAGTCTGCCATCATCAAGACGAAGGACCAGACCATCGCCATGCTAGCAAAGGATCGCAAGTCTCGCCGCTGTCAGATCGACAAGAAGGAGCGCATTATTGCCCGTCTTCGCCATCGCATCTCATCTCTGGAAGAGACCATCCACGAGAGAGACATGCAGTTAGAGGAAAGGGAGAATGCCGAAGAGGATCTTCGTGGAGACCCTTACTCCTACCTTAGCGATGACGATGATTTTCTGGAGGATCAGGCCATGGACTTCTTCACCGATGAGGATGATTTCGCCTTCATCGATGATGATGATGAAGCCACAGACTCCGAGGAGTAGTAGCACTGAGCACTAGCGTAGTGAGTAGTAGTCGGTCCCACTGTATCGTAGTTTCCAGAATGGTTCTTAAAACCATCTGTTTTTCCTTGCTGTGGTGTGCGTTGTATCGAGTGAATGAATGAATGAAAAAGAAAGTTGCTAGAAAAACCTGAGTCAAACTCTAAAAACTTTTCAAAAACCTAAAACCTTAGCAATTTCCCTCTTTCCTCATAATCTATATCAATCTTCAGATGCCACGTGGAGGAAGTGGTTCAGCCCCGGGCCCGATGTTGCAGATCCTGCAAATGTTGACTTCTGACCGCGAAGCTGAAAGAGCGGAACGTCAAGCCAACCTAGCCACTCAATGATAGCCCAGCTAGCCCACAACAACCAAGGCCATGGAAATCAGGACAACCATGGATATAAGCTCAAGAATTTCCAGAATACCAACCCACCCGTTTTCACCAAGTCAGAAGAACCCCTAGACGCCGATGATTGGCTGCAAACCATGGAAAATAACTTAGAAGTAGCAGGAGTGGAAGCCAACGAGAAAGTCCTGTTCACCACCCATTATCTAGCCGGAGATGCTAGGGCATGGTGGAACAGTGTTCGTGCAATGACCGGAGGCCAGATGATGACCTGGGAGGAATTCAAGGTCAAGTTTAGCAGAACCCATGTGCCACTAGGTTTGATCAAGAGAATGAGAGACGAGTTCAGGGAGTTGAAGCAAGGAAGGATGACTGTAGTGGAATACCGTGACAAATTTTTGTCATTAGCTAGGTATGCCCCGGACGAGATAGACACTGAAGCCAAGAAGAAAGAAAGATTCCTGAATGGTCTGCATGACGAGATGCAGACAGTGTTAGTCAATATCCCCTTTGTTGATATTGAAGCCCTTGTCGACTCTGCTATCCAGATGGAAGGAAAGATCAACCAGGCCAATGAGAACCACAAGCGTCACATGATGCATCAACCAGGAACCCATCAGACCCCAAAGTATCGCCCCAACCCATCTCCAGGATTTGCCCCAAGAACCAACAGACCCCCTATGACCCGTCCAACCTATCCCAATCGTGGAAACCATAGACCGGAGGAAATCACAACAACCCCGGCAACTCTAGCAATTTCACCCGTGCCCCACCCAAGTTCAACACCAACAATGCTACTGCCAACCCTAACACTGCCCCGACGACTGGAAGCAATGTTGTGCCTGTCGCAGCTAAGGACAAGTCACAAGTGACCTGTTATGACTGTGGAAATAAAGGCCACTATTCCAACGAGTGCCCCAACAAGAAGAATGCTACAGCCCCTAATGCCAATGCCCCAGCTCAGCAGCAGCGTCGTGTCCAGCCAGGGAGAAGATTTGCCCCAGGGAATTCACTCAACCGCAATGGCCGTCTTTTTCTCATGCATGCTTAAGAAGCTCAGGAAGCGCCAGACGTCGTGCTGGGTATGTTTTCTGTTAATTCAGTACTTGCAAGAGTGTTGTTTGATTCTGGTGCATCGCATTCATTTGTCACCGAAGAATTTGCCTGCACTAGTAAAATTGAACCAACCAAATTGAAGCATGTGATGATTGTACAAATCCCCGGATCAACCACCAAGGCTAGGCAAATTTGCAAGGCCGTCCCTATCCGAATCCATGGCATAGATTTTTATGCTAATCTAATAGTACTCAGAACTAAAGGTTTGGAAGTAGTACTAGGAATGGATTGGATGTCTAAACATAAAGGATTGATTGACTGTGCCAAGAAAGCCATCACCATGACCAGTGCCACCGGAATATCAGTCGAGCATATATCTGAAACCTTTCCTCGCCAATTCAAGTGTAACCAGAGTCTAGCCCAACCTACCATTGACCAAGTCCAGATAGTCTGTGAATACCCCGATGTATTTCCAGATGTTTTGCCCGGTATGCCCCCAGATCGGGATATCGAGTTTATCATCGAACTAATCCCCGGAACAGGACCCATAGCCCAGAGACCCTATAGTATGAACCCGCCAGAACTAGAAGAACTGAAGAAGCAACTGGATTCCATGTTGGAAATCGGATTGATTCAACCAAGTGCGTCCCCATGGAGATCACCCGTCTTGTTTGTGGACAAGAAGGATGGAGGTAACCGTTTGTGTATGGATTATCGAAAGTTGAATGATGTCACCATCAAGAACAAGTACCCCTTGCCTAAGATAGAAGATTTGTTTGATCAGTTGACCGGTGCCCAGGTGTTTTCTAAGATTGATCTTAGGACTGGCTATCATCAACTCAAGATTCGTGCAGAAGATATTCCAAAGACTGCCTTTACCACCAGATATGGATTGTATGAGTATACAGTCATGTCTTTCGGATTAACCAATGCCCCCGCTTATTTCATGAACCTCATGAATAAGATTTTTATGGACTTCCTGGATAAGTTTGTCGTTGTTTTCATCGATGACATTCTGATTTATTCCAAATCAGAAGAAGAACATGAGCTACACCTAAGGACCATTCTTGGAACCCTTAGAGAGCATCAGCTGTATGCAAAATTTAGCAAATGTGAATTCTGGTTACAGGAGGTAGGATTCCTCGGTCATATTGTATCAGCCGGAGGAATTGCCGTTGACCCTGCCAAAGTGAAAGATGTAGAAGATTGGCAAGCCCCAACCACTCAAACCCAAGTTCGTGATTTTCTTGGATTAGCGGGATATTACCGCAAATTTGTAGAAGGATTCTCTAGTATCGCCAGACCCATGACCCAATTGCTGAAGAAGGACAAGAAGTTTGAATGGACCGACAAATGTGAAGCGAGTTTTCAAGAACTCAAAAGGAGATTGATTTCAGCCCCAATCTTGATCATGCCGGATATCACGAAGCCCTTCGATGTGTATTGTGACGCATCCAAAATTGGTCTCGGATGCGTGCTAATGCAAGAAGGCAAAGTTATCTCCTATCTCTCGCGACAATTGAAGCAACACGAGCAAAATTACCCAACCCATGACCTCAAACTCGCAGCCGTAGTTCTAGCCCTAAAGACATGGAGACATTACCTGATGGGAAATCGTTGTGAGATTTATTCAGATCACAAGAGCCTAAAGTATATATTCACTCAGAAGGAGCTGAATATGAGGCAGAGAAGATGGATTGAGCTAATCAAGGATTACGACCTGGACATTCACTATCACCCTGGTAAAGCCAATGTGGTAGAAGATGCCCTTAGCAGATTGCCGTGCCGCTTGAACTCCATGATTTTGAAGGAGCAACCAAGTTTGCACAAAGAGATGGAAGATTTTCGAATGGAATTAGTAAGTGAAGGATTTTTGTCTAGCATAGAACTTCAGCCCACTTTGATCAGTCAGATTAAAGAGGCGCAGAAAGGAAATGCTAGTATCGACGGAATCAAGCGTCGTATCGGTACAGGCAAAGTACCCGGATTCATCGAGGACGAAGAAGGAGTTCTGTGGTATAAAGGACGCCTTTGTGTACCATCCGATTCTGAGTTGAAAGAAGTTATCTTGAAGGAGGCTCATGATACTCTTTATTCTATCCATCCCGGAGGAACTAAGATGTATCAAGATTTGAAAGAGCAATTTTGGTGGCATAAGATGAAGAGAGAAATCTCAAGCTATATCGCCAAGTGTGATATATGTCAGCGAGTCAAGGCAGGACATCAAAGACCCGCTGGATTGTTGCAACCTTTGCAAATTCCGGAATGGAAATGGGATTCTGTAGGAATGGACTTTATCACTGGACTACCTACTTCTAGTAGGGGAAATGACTCTATTTGGGTCATAGTGGACAGATTGTCCAAAGTCGCCCATTTCTTGCCCGTCAAAACCACCTATCAGAGTTCGAAGCTAGCAGAGTTGTACATCGCTAGAATCGTTAGTTTGCACGGAGTCCCCAAGAACATCGTATCGGATCGAGGAACTCAGTTTACCTTGAGATTCTGGAAGAAAGTCCAAGAAGGTTTAGGAACTCACCTAGATTTCAGTACCGCGTATCACCCTCAGACCGATGGACAAACGGAGCGAGTAAACCAAATACTCGAAGATATGCTGAGAGCATGTGTGTTAGAATATGGATCCAAGTGGGAAGACTGTCTGCTGTTTGCAGAATTTTCATACAACAACAGTTACCAAGCCAGTTTGCAAATGGCCCCATTTGAATTCATGTACGGAAGAAAGTGCCGCACCCCTTTGAACTGGTCGGAAGTAGGAGAGAGTCAGATTTTCGGACCCGACATTCTACGAGAAGCAGAAGAGAAGGTTCACAAGATTCGTGAGCACCTCAAGACAGCCCAATCCCGACAGAAGAGTTATGCCGACAAGAGACGTCGAGACCTCGCCTTCAACATCGGAGATTTTGTTTATCTGAAAGTGTCGCCATTGAAGGGAATGCAGCGTTTCCAACTCAAAGGAAAGTTAGCCCCCAGATATATCGGACCTTTCAAAATTTTGAACCGTCGAGGAGAAGTATCTTATCAACTGGAACTACCTGAAGAGATGTCAGCTGTGCACAATGTGTTCCATATCTCGTTACTTCGCAAATGTCTCGAAATCCCCGAGAAGACCAAAGTGTTCAAGAATATCGATCACCGGACCATAGAGATCAACGATGACCTAACCTATCCCTAAGTACCCATCCGTATATTGGAAGAAGCCTTTCGAACTACCAGAACCCGAAGCATCAAGTTTCTCAAGATTCAGTGGAGCAACCACACAGAAGAGGAAGCTACCTGGGAGCGCGAAGATCACATCAGGACGGAGTTTCCCGATCTCTTCAAATCCTAGGTAATCTTTTCGTCCTTTTTCAAATCTCGGGACGAGATTTTGTTTAAGGGGGGAAGGTTTGTAACATCCCAAAAATTACCAAACTTAGATCATCAAACACTAATCATCAAGATTAGGGTTAACAAAACCTTTTTCTAAATAAACTCATGAATGCATGTATATGTGTATGCATGGATTTTTAATTTCTTTAAAAACCACCTTGTTTGTGTGATCCATTGCTTGTAAAATGTTTCTTAGGTGAAATGAACATCATCTAAAACATTTCCCACACTTTTCCTAAAGACAAGTAAATCAAAACAAATATATTAAGTGAATGGTCATTTTGACCAATTTAACTCCCATGCCTACTTTGACTGTCTCAAACTTTCAGAACCTAACAGAAACTTTTCTGGATCTTTGCACCCCTTGAATGTACTCATAACCAAGTATCAAGGCCCACTTTGTGATCATCCAGAAACTTTCAAATGCATAGTTTAAATGACAATTTAAAATTGAATCTTCTTCATATGGGAAGATCCCACTTTTTCAAAAACCACTCAAACAAGCTCAACTTTCAAAATCCAAGCATCTGCAGACTCACTAGCACCAATCTAGCAAACCCACCAAAATTCATTTCAAAATTCAAAACTTGATTTCATGTGGCCATTTCATCAAACAGGTTGTAGACACAAATCAAACCAAACATCAAACACTATAGTGTGCAGTGATTCTTGCCTAACTTGTTCCCTAGTTAGCTCACACACAACTCAGTAGATCATCTAGAAAGATTAGCCCAACACTAGCACACCTGTGAGCTTGCCACTGTCATTAATGGTGAACAGCCGAGCACCTCAATGCTACCCCATAGTCGACAGCAGGCTAGAGGAAGAACTAGCCGTGCCAACCTTGTCTAGGAGGCAGCCCACCGTCCACCGCCATCCACTGTCCCAGTCAAGAGCGTTGCCAAGCCTTGGACCACGCGCACAAGCCGCGCCCAGACCATGCCGAGCGTGCGCCAGAGCGCCACCCCCGACCAGCGTCCACAGACCGCGCGCTGCCCTCACCGCGCGCACACACGATCACCACCGACCCAGGAGACCGCCAGACATCCCCGTTTGCTGCCCCGTGCCATACAGCCACCGCCCGCCGTCGAAAACGCCGCCTCTGTCGCGCAGAGCACCGGCCGTTCCAGACCAAACCACACCGCTCCATGCCTCCCGACCATGTCGTTGAGCATCGCCAGGAGACACAGCACCGTCCCCTACCCTTGCCCATGCCATTAGCCGCCTGTAACGTCGCCCCCGACGAGCTCACCGTGCGCCCCGACTGTAACATCCTATTTTTTTTGGGTCTATTTTTTTTGCGAGGGATGTTACAACAAAATAAAATAAAATAATATTTTATTCTTGTTGCTAGAATTAGTTCCCGAGTATTAGGAATTAATTTGATACTTGGTTCCCAAGATAAATTTTCTAGCTTTGTTTTTCTTTAATGGATCTCACTTTGATTTGCCAAATCGTGTTAATATAGTTCTCTCTAAATGTTTCTTGGATTTTGGCCTGTAGACGTAAACATACGTATATGCACATGCGTGTGCGTGTATATGCATGCCGTACATGGCTGTACTCGCGTCGTAGTCTTCCTATATTGGTTTATCTCCGTACGTGTCGATAGTCTTGGTACTTCTTTTCTGGTGCACTTTTCTTTTGTCTTTTCTCCAAGGCACCAGCCCAAGTAGGCAGCCGTGCCGATCCAGCCTTGCAGGCCTAGCAAATCAGCCCAGTAGTCAATCGCTCGAACTACTTTGTCCGAGTCAGAGACGAGATACGTATCGACACGCACATCGTTCCGGCTCCGATTCTTCTGGAGTCGTACACCGCCTCCCATCGATATAATAAGCTCCCAGGACGTCGCCCTCTTCTCTCGTTCGCCCCACCGCCGCCACCTAGAACCCTAGCTCGAAAAACGGATCTAATCTCGCGAAACTCCGCGAGGCCGCCGCCGAACGCCGTTCGTGTTCCCGACGATTTCGGCCACGGGAGGAGGAGCTGCTGCGCCGCAAGGAACTAGAGGAGGAGGAGGACTGATTCGTGGAACCAGAAGGAGAAACCGCGGATCACGTTCGACGTACTCGCCCGCCGTTCCAGCTCGGTTCATCGCCTTCCGCGGACGATCGTGTCGCGCTCGGTAAGCTCCAGCAGAAATCCTTGCACACACGCGTTAGTCTAGATGCGACCTACCTCCTAGACATAGTCGCTAGTCCTAGTTTTGTATTTTGCGCGGTTGCTGGTGAACCGAATGCCGTTCGGTGTCATGAACATATTAGACCACCATGGATACGCTTTATGGTCTCGAGCCCAACGTAGGAAAACTTCCAAAGAGCCTTAGGAACCCAGCAGCTACTTCAGATTGAGATTATAATGTCTGGTTAATCAAATTATTTGATACATATGCATAAGGTCGTGCACGCGGTTTGCTCCGGTAGAGTATACAACCAGGTACTGCTGCTAGGTGATTTCAGTGTTAGCTCAGCTTAGTCCGAGTATACAACCAGGTACTGCTGCTATTACTGGTTATACATGCCCAGCTGTAGGACCGATTGTTAGAGTTTTGCTACCATACGTATATCTTTTATATTGCAGGATTTAGCTAATTGGATTTTATCGGTGAAACATGGCAGGAATATACGTCTTCATCAGTGTTGCTTGCTTTTCATACTTGTACATGACAGTATAAGTTTTGTACTCGCACTGTTTACCCATCGTGCTGGTTATTAAATTAACAGGTGGGTCTGTAGCTGGCATAATCTAGTTTTATAGTAATACCGGGATATGGTTAGTATTGTTTGCATGTTAGGTATGCTTAGTATTGTATGTAGAAATATTCTAATTCTAGTTGATCTTATGTGTGCTATTATTGCATGTATGCAATCATAGTAGCTTTTGACATGTTCTCTTAGTTCACGTGTATGCAATAACTAGCATATGATATGGTTGTGTATGGCATGTTTATATCTATGCCAGCTATATGGGCTATATTAAAATTATATTATTTTCCTAGTATTATTATTAGTCGAGAACGATAGACCGATCCTTATACCCTGACCGTTCAACGTGGCCAGCGAACTTGGATCTTTTTATTTGGATCTGTCTGTTTGGATTTTATTTGTGGTTATTCGGAGTTTGTATTTATGTGTGGTTTATCCTTATGACGAGTAGGGAGTAACGAGTTCGATCAGAATCAAGACTACGAGGAAGAGCAGAACAACAACAACAACGAAGGCATGCCCCTTTCATAATTATCCTATGTTTTACAAGTGCATCTTATTTATTGTTTTACAAATATTACTGCTATTTTGGATACACACATACTTGATACACCTATCGCCATACACTACCCTGAGTAGAGATTATATAGTAATCATGTTAGAGTAGATTGCTTAGCCAAGCTCAATAATATTTAGGATCCTTGATCTTCCCTCTTCGGAGGAATTGGATGACCCTCGGGTCGCATATACACTTTTGAAACTTGTTGAGCTCGCTGAGCTAGCCGATGTTGCTTCCTTCTACTCTGTTCTACTCCGGGTGAAACTTACCATCTAAACACTGGCGCGGCAATTTGGATCAAAAGAAGGAGCGATTGGCTGCCCTTCACTAGATGGAGGGAGCAATCCGTCGTCCGTGCCGTATGAGGGCCTAATAAGTCTTGGATTTGAAGATTGTGACCACCGTACAACCACATGCTATAATGGGCACTGGCTTGGTTAAGTAGGTTAGTCAGCCTTAGGTGTCGATGTCGCCGTACCGCTGATGAGGTGTCTGCCTACGGGGGAGCCTTCGGCATAGATGGGGGGAACGGTTTGGGGACATACTCTCAGTTCCGTGCGCCAGACCCGGTGGGCTCGTCACATCTTTGGGGGACCTAACTAAAAGACCTTGTCACGATTCCGATCTGCTGGTACACCAAATGGTGTGTACTCAACCAGCGGCCACTGGTGGGCAACAAGACGGGGTTGTGTCGTGTGGAAAAAGTGTACAACCTCTGCAGAGTTAAAACTATTCGAATAGCCGTGTCCACGGTCATGGACAACACATGAATCCTTCTTGACATACAGGAACCTGTCTTGCTACTTCCCTCTTTGCCCCTATCCTTTTCTTGGAATCTGATGAAGTAGGTGAGTTGTCGAGGAAAACCACAAAGATGAGAAACACCACATTGATGATAAAACATGTTTTCGTCAAAACTTGCTTTTATCAAAACTACTATGAGTTGCAAATAAAATTGGCTTTTATGCAAAAGAACCATATGACCTCCACATAAAGCCACATGTAGTTATATCAGGTTTTGCATAAGGGGTATGTTGAGTACTCTATGTACTCATGGCAATACTTTTGTTGAAATCCAGAATACTATGAAGGGGAGGACTACGACTACTATGATGACCCTGATGAGTGAGGCCTCGTGGACTACATCGACTGCCTGTGGCTGAGATGGAGTCGCTACGCATTTTATTTCTGCTGTGTTTCTGGTTGTAATAAATGTCACAAGACATTATACTATGTGGCTATTGCTATTCAAACTTTGTAATAATTATTTTTTGAACGTTATGCAATGGTATTCATTTCGCTGTGTCGTCAACTTGATCTTGGGATTGACGAGATGCACAGGAGGTATGGAGGTTAAATTCCGGTCCTCACAGAAGTGGTATCAGAGCCGACGTTGACCTAGTCGCGTGGCCTTAGTTAGAATGGAAAGCCCTAGTATCCTACTTTATACTAAAGCTATATGTTACAAATAAAAATATGTTTCTTGCTATAACTTGTCTACCTTATTTTGGCTTCTACAAAATTTTGATACTGATCATACTTGTCTGATTCAAATATTCGTAGATGGCCATTTTCTCGACCCGCAGGATTGAAGAGTTCGGCAACTTGGGACGGGAGTTTCGTGACATGCTCACCCATTTAGGCTATGAGCGTGACCCGGAGGCTACTGGACGTACCCGACAGTCACTTTGGGATGAGGAATACGTGAGGGTGACTCTAGTGGTGTACCCTAGTCTAACCTCGCCTGGACGTCGTGAGAGACTTAGGGGGTACACGTTCAATGCGATCGGAGAGGACTTCACAGAGGGCACCATTGGCACCATTCGTGAGGCACTACATAAGCTGGCATGGGATTACAGGGAGAAGCTCCGTGACACTCCGTTCCGTTATTTCGCCTATCGGAACGATGGAGGACAGCTACTCCAAGACGAGAGGTACCGTCAGGAGGAGGATGATCCCATGATCATTCTCATGGCATCACTGAACTTCGGACTAGAACGCCAGTTGGTCATCACCACAAGAATGTTAGATGAAGCAATTCTCCGTGGCCACCGCTACCACGATCGAATTGACACTCTACGGGAGCAGCTCGCGGATGCCAACACAGCTTTGGACGCGGCTAATGCTGCTCGTGACGCTGCAGAAGTTTCTCGTGACATTGCTGAAGCTACCACGGAGGATGCCATCGTGGCGGTGCAGAAGGCCGAGGCCGCTACGGCGACCACACTGGTAGTCCATGGCGGCGAAGGACAGGGACCGGAACTACAGCAACCGGCGCCTCAAGCCCCGCAGCGCAGAGCCCGAAATCATCCTCGCATGATGGTCACTCGGACGAAGAAGAGCCTGCGTGCACAGAAGCGTTGCATCAAGCGTCGGCCTATCGTGGCGCCGTTTCTCGCTCTGCCGGCACCGGCGTCTGCACAACAAGGTCCAGCTGACAGTTCACAGGAAGAGACGGAGCCAGAAGAGCGAACTCCCACTAGCTCGGAGGAGGAGTCCACAGATGAACCTTTTGACCCGTAGCCATGGAAGCAACGGAACAACCACATGTGATACCCGGAGTGCCTACACGGACGGGTATTAATATAGGGACCATGAGAGAAGACCTTCGTTGAGTTATTATTAAATAAGTGTGAGAACTCCTTAGCTATTTTATCTATATACTTGGGTGTGCTAGTAGACTACCGATCTATGCATTATGCATGTGGTGTAGCTAAATTCTCTTTGCTTGTTTGAACCATCGTGTGTGAGCTATGAAATTATTGTTTTTGGATTGGAGTTTTGTGGTTCTATTTGTCTCTCTGCCATGTTTGAAATTATTGGTGTGGGTTAGTCAATATTCCCTCTTATCTAATCCTAATGTGAACGACAACAGGATGAATGCCAACAGAGGTCATGGTCGCGGAGGACGTGGACGTGGACCAGCTTTCGAGGGGAACATCCCCGAAGGTGAAGTCCATGAAACTGATACGGACACCGAGGATGAGGGAAACTAGCCGCCACCACCGCCGCCGCCACCGGACATGGCGCAAGTGATGTTGATGCAGACCCAGTTACTGCAGCAGATGGCTGCTAATATGGCAAACCAGAACCAGAACTTCAACCAGAATCAGAACTGAATCGAACCAGCCATGATCCAAGATAGCTGAGTTCATGAGGACAAAGCCGCCTACATTTGGGGGGTCGGCTGATCCTATTGAGGCTGATGATTGGTTGAAGGACATTCGTCGGAAGCTCAATCTGGTGAATGTCAATGCTCAGGACCGTGTGAGGTTTGCTGCCCACCAACTCAAGGGAGTCGCCGCAGATTGGTGGGAGAACTATTATGATGCACATGATGATGCTGAGGGGATCACCTGGAATGAGTTTGCAGAGGCTTTCCGCACTACGCACATTCCTGCTGGTCTCATAGAACTGAAGCGGGATGAATTCCGAGCTCTAGTTCAGGGAAAGATGTCAGTTTCTGAATACTGGGACAGATTCACACAGTTATCTCGCTATGGGAAGGCGGATATCCCTACTGAAGCAGACAAGACTGCAAGGTTTCTAAGGGGTTTGAACCCAGGTCTGAAGGATAGGTTGGTGTCTCATGATTTCCCAGCTTCCAGAGTTTGGTCAACAAGGTAATTCTGCAAGAGAACTCCAAGAAGGAACTGGAGGAACACCGCAAGCGCAAGGCACCACAGGGTCATGGGGCAGGGAGCTCGCGCCAGAAGAACAATAACAACCCAGGTTATCGTGCACCAGCTCCCAAGACGGCGAATCCTAATCACAACTATTCGCACAATGCATACCGTACTCCGAGAGATGAAGTCGGAGGAAACCATGCCAACACTGCTGGAAAAGCATGCTACAACTGTGGCGTAGAGGGACACTTTGCTGCAGCGTGTCCGAGCAAGAAGAACACGGGGCCGACACCAGTGAAGTTCAATTTGGGGTTTGCAGCCAAGACACCAGTAGCGGGACGTGGACGAGGCATACTGCCTACCCCAGGAGGCCCAGCTCACGCGTCAGGACAGCCAGGGCGTGGTCAAGTTAACCATGTCACGGCCGAACAAGCTCATGAAGCCTTAGATGTTGTTCTTGGTATGTTCCCAATCAACTCATGCTATGGTTCAGTACTTTTTGATTCTGGAGCTTCCCATTCGTTTGTTTCCAAGCAATTTGTTGAAAAACATCATTTGAAAACTGAGGGTATGAGTCAGGAGATGGCAGTATAATCACCTGGGGGAATTCTTAGGACAGGTTTAAGGTGTCCTAAGGTGATCATAACGATCGAAGGAGTAGAGTTTCTAGCAAACCTCATAGTGTTAGACTCTAAAGGGTTAGATGTCATTCTAGGCATGAACTGGTTAACAAGACACAAGGCTATGCTGGATTGTGGCCTTAGAGCGGTAACACTGACCAGTCCTAATGGAACTGTGGTGGACTATAAACCGAAGTTAGCATCCCAAACCGCAGTGGATAGTATACTGAACAGCTTGAAGGAGATGGATGTGTCTGATGTTAGAGTGGTCAGGGAATACCCAGATGTTTTTTCGGAGGATTTACCAGGTCTTCCACCAGACCGTGAGATAGAGTTTGCTATTGAGTTAGTTCCAGGCACCGCACCTATTGCAAAGAGACCATATAGAATGCCGGCAAATGAGCTAGCTGAGATGAAGAAGCAAATTCAGGAGCTCGTGGAGAAGGGATATGTTAGACCGAGCACCTCACCTTGGGGAGCACCGGTGTTGTTTGTGAAAAAGAAAGATGGTACCATGCACATGTGTGTGGATTACCGTGCCCTGAATGAAGTAACCATCAAAAATAAATACCCTTTTCCAAGGATTGATGATCTATTCGATCAGTTGAAGGGAGCTTCAGTGTTCTCGAAGATAGATCTCAGGTCAGGATATCATCAACTGAAAATCCGACCACAAGACATACCTAAGACAGCCTTTGTCACTCGGTATGGTCTGTATGAGTTTCTAGTGATGTCATTTGGGCTCACGAATGCACCAGCTTACTTCATGAATTTGATGAATAAAGTGTTCATGGACTGCTTAGATAAGTTCGTTGTGGTGTTCATTGATGATGTGTTGATTTACTCCCATAATGAAGAAGAGCATGAGAAACACCTTCGGATTGTTCTCGAAAGGCTTAGAGAACATCAACTCTATGCCAAGTTTAGCAAGTGTGAGTTTTGGTTGAAGCAAGTGTACTTTCTTGGTCATGTCATCTCAGCTGAAGGGGTAGCAGTGGACCCAGCTAAAGTGGAATCAGTACTTAATTGGGAGCAACCAAAGAATGTGTCAGAGATACATAGCTTCCTCGGACTTGCCGGATACTATCGCCGCTTCATAGAAGATTTCTCGAGGATTGCACGCCCGATGACGCAGTTGATCAAGAAGGACAAAAAGTTTGAGTGGACACCAGCTTGTGAGACTAGTTTTCAAGAGCTCAAGAAGAGATTAACGTCTGCTCCAGTTCTGATCTTGCCTGATATCCGGAAGGATTTTGAAGTTTATTGTGATGCTTCCAAGCAAGGTTTGGGTTGTGTACTCATGCAACAAGGCAAAGTGGTGGCCTATGCATCGAGACAGTTACGCCCGCATGAGGTGAACTATCCTACCCATAATTTGGAATTGGCTGCTGTAGTGCATGCCCTGAAGATTTGGAGACATTACCTTATTGGTAATCGTTGCGAGATATATACGGACCACAAGAGCTTAAAGTATATTTTCACTAAGCCTAATTTGAATCTGAGACAGAGGAGATGGTTGGAATTAATCAAGGACTATAACATTGGCGTCAATTACCACCCTGGTAAGGCCAATGTCGTAGCAGATGCGTTGAGTAGAAAGGTTTATTGCAATAACCTGACGATTCAGAAAGCTCAACCAAAGTTGCATGAGGAATTCAGAAAGTTGAACCTGAATGTTAGTCTCGCTGATAATGAAGAGGTGCTAGAAGTGAAGTTCACTCTAGCAGATCAAGTTAGAGAAGCTCAGAAAAATGACAAGGCAATTGAAGAGATTCGAGCGAAGATCAAGTTAGGGGAAATACCTGAATACAAGGAGGATGAAAAAGGAAGCATTTGGTTTCGAAATCGTCTACTGGTACCGGACCAAAAGGAGCTTAAGGATTCGATTATGAAGGAAGCACACGAATCAGCATACTCCATACACCCGGGGAGTACGAAGATGTACCATGATCTTCGAGACAGTTTCTGGTGGTCTAGCATGAAGCGGGAGATTGCAGAATATGTGTCTTAGTGTGATGTATGTCGAAGAGTCAAGGCTGAGCATCAGAAGCCTGCAGGATTACTTCAACCACTCAAGGTTCCTGAGTCAAAATGGGAAGAAATCGGGATGGATTTCATTACAGGACTTCCTAGGACATCGTCAGGATATGATTCTATTTGGGTCATCGTAGATCGATTGACCAAGTCAGCTCATTTCATCCCAGTGAAGACTACATATAAGGGTGAGAAATTGGCCGAGTTGTACATGGCCAGAATTGTTTGCCTGCACGGAGTTCCTAAAAAGATAGTGTCTGATCGGGGTACCCAATTTACCTCCAGGTTTTGGAAGAAGGTACATGAGGTCTTAGGCACACAGTTGAACTTCAGCACCGCTTATCACCCGCAAACAGATGGACAGACTGAACGAGTGAACCAGATCTTGGAAGACATGCTTAGGGAATGCGCATTGACTTGTCAGCGCACTTGGAACAAGAGTTTGCCGTATGCAGAGTTCTCTTATAACAACAGCTTTCAGGCAAGCTTGGAAATGTCTCCATTTGAGTTTTTGTATGGTCGGAAGTGCCGCACGCCACTAATTGGCATGATGTGGGAGAGAACCAGGTATTCGGACCTGACACCCTGGAAGAGGCAGACAAGCAAGTAAGGATGATTCAAGAAAGGCTACGAGCTGCCCAATCTAGACAGAAAGTTTACGCCGACAAACGTCGTCATGATTTGGCATTTAAGAAGGGTGATGATGTGTATTTGAAGGTATCCCCACTTCGCGGAATGCGTCGTTTCGGACTCAAGGGAAAGTTGGCACCACGGTATATTGGACCCTTTACAATCACAGCCCGTCGTGGTGAGGTCGCATATGAGTTGGATTTACCGGAGAAATTATCCAAGATGCATAACGTATTCCACGTGTCTCAGTTGAAGAAATGTTTTGCTAAGCCGGAGGAAGAGGCTCGGAAAACCTCCTTAGAGGCCATAGATGTTCAAGATGACTTGACTTATGAAGAGTATCCAATAAAAATTCTCGATGAGCAGTTAAGGACAACTAGAAGAAATGTTATCAAGTTTTACAAAGTCCAATGGAGCAACCACAGTGAGGAGGAAGCGACATGGGAACGAGAAGATGCTCTCCGCGAGGAATTCCCAAATCTATTTTCTTAGGCCGAATCTCGGGGTCGAGATTCCTTGTAAGGGGGTAGAATTGTAACATCCTATTTTTTTTGGGTCTATTTTTTTTTGCGAGGGATGTTACAACAAAATAAAATAAAATAATATTTTATTTTGTTGCTAGAATTAGTTCCCAAGTATTAGGAATTAATTTGATACTTGGTTCCCAAGATAAATTTTCTAGCTTTGTTTTTCTTTAATGGATCTCACTTTGATTTGCCAAATCGTGTTAATATAGTTCTCTCTAAATGTTTCTTGGATTTTGGCCTGTAGACGTAAACATACGTATATGCACATGCGTGTGCGTGTACATGCATGCCGTACATGGCTGTACTCGCGTCGTAGTCTTCCTATATTGGTTTATTTCCGTACGTGTCCATAGTCTTGGTACTTCTTTTCTGGTGCACTTTTCTTTTGTCTTTTCTCCAAGGCACCAGCCCAAGTAGGCAGCCGTGCCGATCCAGCCTTGCAGGCCTAGCAAATCAGCCCAGTAGTCAATCGCTCGAACTACCTTGTCCGAGTCAGAGACGAGATACGTATCGACACGCACAGCGTTCCGGCTCCGATTCTTCTGGAGTCGTACACCGCCTCCCATCGATATAATAAGCTCCCAGGACGTCGCCCTCTTCTCTCGTTCACCCCACCGCCGCCACCTAGAACCCTAGCTCGAAAAACGGATCTAATCTCGCGAAGCTCCGCGAGGCCGCTGCCGAACGCCGCTCGCGTTCCCGACGATTTCGGCCACGGGAGGAGGAGCTGCTGCGCCGCAAGGAACTAGAGGAGGAGGAGGACTGATTCGTGGAACCAGAAGGAGAAACCGCGGATCACGTTCGACGTACTCGCCCGCCGTTCCAGCTCGGTTCATCGCCTTCCGCGGACGATCGTGTCGCGCTCGGTAAGCTCCAGCAGAAATCCTTGCACACACGCGTTAGTCTAGGTCGTCTAGATGCGACCTACCTCCTAGACATAGTCGCTAGTCCTAGTTTTGTATTTTACGCGGTTGCCGGTGAACCGAATGCCGTTCGGTGGCATGAACATATTAGACCACCATGGATACGCTTTATGGTCTCGAGCCCAACGTAGGAAAACTTCCAAAGAGCCTTAGGAACCCAGCAGCTACTTCAGATTGAGATTATAATGTCTGGTTAATCAAATTATTTGATACATATGCATAAGGTCGTGCACGCGGTTTGCTCCGAGTATACAACCAGGTACTGCTGCTAGGTGATTTCAGTGTTAGCTCAGCTTAGTCCGAGTATACAACCAGGTACTGCTGCTACTACTGGTTATACATGCCCAGCTGTAGGACCGATTGTTAGAGTTTTGCTACCATACGTATATCTTTTATATTGCAGGATTTAGCTAATTGGATTTTATCGGTAGAGCATGGCCAGGACGCATGTACGTCTTCATCAGTGTTGCTTGCTTTTCATACTTGTACATGACAGTATAAGTTTTGTACTACTTCGCTTACCCATCGTGCTGGTTATTAAATTAACAGGTGGGTCTGTAGCTGGCATAATCTAGTTTTATAGTAATACCGGGATATGGTTAGTATTGTTTGCATGTTAGGTATGCTTAGTATTGTATGTAGAAATATTCTAATTCTAGTTGATCTTACGTGTGCTATTATTGCATGTATGCAATCATAGTAGCTTTTGACATGTTCTCTTAGTTCACGTGTATGCAATAACTAGCATATGATATGGTTGTGTATGGCATGTTTATATCTATGCCAGCTATATGGGCTATATTAAAATTATATTATTTTTCTAGTATTATTATTAGTCGAGAACGATAGACCGACCCTTATACCCCGACTGTTCAACGTGGCCAGCGAACTTGGATCTTTTTATTTGGATCTGTCTGTTTGGATTTTATTTATGGTTATTCGGAGTTTGTATTTATGTGTGGTTTATCGTTATGACGAGTAGGGAGTGACGAGTTCGATCAGAATCAAGACTACGAGGAAGAGCAGAACAACAACAACAACGAAGGCATGATCCTTTCATAATTATCCTATGTTTTACAAGTGCATCTTATTTATTGTTTTACAAATATTACTGCTATTTTGGATACACACATACTTGATACACCTGTCGCCATACACTACCTTGAGTAGAGATTATATAGTAATCATGTTAGAGTAGATTGCTTAGCCATGCTCAATAATATTTAGGATCCTTGATCTTCCCTCTTCGGAGGAATTGGATGACCCTCGGGTCGCATATACACTTTTGAAACTTATTGAGCTCGCTGAGCTAGCCGATGTTGCTTCCTTCTACTCTGTTCTACTCCGGGTGAAACTTACCATCTAAACACTGGCGCGGGCGACAGCTGGATCAAAGGAAGGAGCGATTGGCTGCCCTTCACTAGATGGAGGGAGCAATCCGTCGTCCGTGCCGCATGAGGGCCTAATAAGTCTTGGATTTGAAGATTGTGACCACCGTACAACCACATGCTATAATGGGCACTGGCTTGGTTAAGTAGGTTAGTCAGCCTTAGGTGTCGATGTCGCCGTACCGCTGATGAGGTGTCTGCCTACGGAGGAGCCTTCGGCATAGATGGGGGGACCGGTTTGGGGACATACTCTCAGTTCCGTGCGCCAGACCCGGTGGGCTCGTCACATCTTTGGGGGACCTAACTAAAAGACCTTGTCACGATTCCGATCTGCCGGTACACCAAATGGTGTGTACTCAACCAGCGGCCACTGGTGGGCAACAAGACGGGGTTGTGTCGTGTGGAAAAAGTGTACAACCTCTGCAGAGTTAAAACTATTCGAATAGCCGTGTCCACGGTCATGGACAACACATGAATCCTTCTTGACATACAGGAACCTGTCTTGCTACTTCCCTCTTTGCCTCTATCCTTTTCTTGGAATCTGATGAAGTAGGTGAGTTGTCGAGGACAACCACAAAGATGAGAAACACCACATTGATGATAAAACATGTTTTCTTCAAAACTTGCTTTTATCAAAACTACTATGAGTTGCAAATAAAATTGGCTTTTATGCAAAAGAACCATATGACCTCCACATAAAGCCACATGTAGTTATATCAGGTTTTGCATAAGGGGTATGTTGAGTACTCTATGTACTTATGGCAATACTTTTGTTGAAATCCAGAATACTATGAAGGGGAGGACTACGACTACTATGATGACGCTGATGAGTGAGGCCTCGTGGACTACATCGACTGCCTGTGGCTGAGATGGAGTCGCTACGTATTTTATTTCCGCTGTGTTTCTGGTTATAATAAATGTCACAAGACATTATACTATATGGCTATTGCTATTCAAACTTTGTAATAATTACTTTTTGAACGTTATGCAATGGTATTCATTTCGCTGTGTTGTCAACTTGATCTTGGGATTGACGAGATGCACAGGAGGTATGGAGGTTAAATTCCGGTCCTCACACCGACGGTCCCCTCGCTCGACTATAAATAGAGGCCACCCCCGCACGATTTCTTCACACCATCTCACTCCCCTCTCCTCAGTGATCGTGCCATACCACTCTCAGAGCAAGGCGAGCACCACCTCGCCGGAATTTCACTGGAGCCTGCCGCTGTCGGAGAAGAAGGGAACCAGCAATTGGAGCCGCCTCAGGAGAAGCCACCGGTACCAGGAGGTTCGCCGTCGTCGACTTCGTCGTTCGCCCGCCTCGCCGACCCTCGCCCGTACCCCGGTGAGCCCCCAGCGACCCTCACTGGCCGCGCTAGGTTTCGTTCTCACCGGAGCTGTCTCGCGTCGACGATGACCCTCAGCCGTTGGATTAGAACTAGATCGAACGATCCACGTTGCTCCATACCGCTTCGCCCAGCCCCGTGTCACTGACGAGTGGGGACACCCACTTAAGCAGCCCACGGGAGCCCTGTGCTTAGCAGGCCGGCCCGTTAGAATTTCCCGCGCAGCCCAGCAATTCAAATTAAACCTTTTCTTTTTAAATTCAAACCCACTTCTGTACCCAACTTCAAAAATCAACCCAGATCGATTTAGTGCACCAAATTGGATGAAACGATTTTTTTTGGAAAGGTCTGTGAATGCTTAATCCAAGCCCGTTGGATTCAAGTTATTTGGATCTGTAGATCACCCATAGTAAAAATAACAAGGCAGAAGCTTTTCTGCATTCAAACATTTTTCAAATTTAAACCATAAAAGCTTTTGAGTTGATTCCAACTCTCAAAAATCACATTTAACCATACCTTTCAGAATATATAAAAATATGTAGGTTTACTTGCAGAAATAATATTCAAGTAATAAAAGAATGCTTCATAAGCATTTCTAGTCACTTTAATTAATTAAAATAAAAGGGTAAAACCTTATTAAATTGTGACACCACTTTAAATCACATTTCCATGGACTACAATATGTGGTGATGACATGTGTCAACATGATCCCATATTTGGTTTGGAGAATATTAAATTTTAAGTAGTTTTTCAATGAGTAGAAATTACTTTTCTAAAAATAAAAGATTTAAACCAAGCCTTAACCTTGTAATGCTAGAGATGATGCTAGATTATCTATAGGACCCTTGTGTGTGATGATTGCAAGTAGATAAGTATTGTTTGGTGATTGTGTACCTTGTATTTATTCATAGACGCTAGTACCGACCAAGGATACAAGGAGGAAGGAGGATACTACGAAGAAGAAGCCGAGGAGAACTTCAACCACCGCTCTGCACAAGGCAAGCTTATACTGATATTGATGCAAGCTGATACTATATCTGTGCAAGCCTTACTAAACAAGTTGACCTATGCAAGCTAATCCTTGCCAGATACCCTACTGTTGCCACAAACCCATACTTGTGATATGACTACTATATGCCTTAAGCATATGTGATCATACCCACTTGATAAACCAATCCTAGTTTTATGTGCAAGCTTCTTACTTTATTTCTTTATCAAAGCTTACTTAGAGTCTACCTAAGAGTTTGGTAGATACTAGACAGTTGTGCTGAAGGTTGCATAAAGAGCATAAAATTTGGTCTAAGCTAGAAACCTTGATATCAGCCTGAGACATAAGGTTGTACTTAGTAAAACTCCACTAGTTACCACCCCTCATTAGTACTACCCTCACCTCTAGATGCTAGTGCTAAGCATAAAACTTGATCAACTTTTAGATTGGAATACTTGGTGGAAAAATGGTTATGAAAACCTTGGAATGATGGATCATTCTATGGAAATGTTTTGGACATGTGTTTCCAAACACTTGATGATTTTGGTGATGAAAATGTTGAGGCATGAGCCTTAGCCCTTTATAAAACTGATGGTTGTCTGGATGCGATACCATTCCAATTTTAGCGTACAACCACAATACCCGAATATTGGGTAGGGCTTGACTGGAAACTTATATTCCTTAGTATTAGTTCCCTCACGGCCAAGGTCTGAGCTGAGGCTACCTTGTGAAGATTGTCCACCTGTGTAGTACCCAAGATGACAGTTGGTCATGGTTGGGAGGCCAAACTCATAGGAGAGATGCTTATACTAGGGCGTGTAATTGAAAGGTTAGGATTGATTATCCGCATACTGAGTATGGTGAATTCAGGATTTGTTCCTGACGGATGTATCGAATGTTGTGGTGAAAGTGTACAATCTCTCCAGAGTGTCAAACTATTCGAATAGCGTCCATGATTATGGACGATTGGAGTACATCTGTTCCCCCGTCAGACTTTTCCAAAATGACTTGTGAAATGAATTGAGACTTTGACTTGACCATAACAGAGTTGTGACCTGAATTACAAGATCCCACTTAGGAGTTATAAAATTGTGACTAGCTTTGGAACTTAGTAGAGATAAACCTGGCTTTTTGCAAAACAACCCTAGAGCCTAGTGTCCTATTATCCAAAAACCCCTTACCTGTTAGTATTAGTTTGCGAGTACTTAAAGAGTACTCATGGCTTTGTCCCTGGCTATTCCCATGGCCAGACTAAGAAGAGGAGTACCTGGAAGATGGACCCCAGGAAGGTTACGACAACTAGGATCATCTCCCATCGTCAGCATTGCCTGTGACCCCGAAGATGGAGCTTCGCCTATGCTACCGTTATTATTACGTATTCCGCTGCTTGAAGTTGTATTAAGAACTGGATCATGAGATCCCTATTTGTGTAAGAACTTATGTATCGTTTGTAATGGATGAAGTACTATGGTATCCAATTCTGTTATGTCTCGCAAAAATGGTAATCCTGGGATTGCGATGTATGGCATAATAGGCATCTAGGATTGAAAAATCCGGGTGTTGACACAATTCCTACAGATGCAATTCTACAAAAACATCTACAATGCATAGGAAAACAATAGGACATTTATGACCAAGATAGCACCACTTGCCTTTGTTGTAGATGTAGTCGATTAGATAATCCTCACAATCCTCATATATATAATGGTTGCACTCATCATAACCACAATACTTGCAATCATAGTAGTTGCAATCGCACACGTTGCACTCCTCGCAATCTAGCGTTTGAAGCAAACACAACAAACACCATTCAAAACATTGCAAACATACAACAGTGCAACATAATAACAAAACAATGATGAACAGATGCATTCATGACGATTTAATGAGTCACAATAGTTGCATTTAGTGTTCTGAACATAGTTAGATTACATGATGCATGTGGAAAGTCATTTAATGCACTAAAGCTTTTATTACTAAAGTTGTATCGATTTAATATGGTGTATACCACTTTAATTGAACTAAATATGTTTATGTCGTATTAAATTGTGAACTAGATTCTACTGGATAGATAATGCAATTTAGAGACAGTGGCAATTTGAATCACATAAAAAGGAGTTATAGATATTTTCCTATGATTAAAACACTATTTCAATGGGTTTAAATATTTCTGTATGAATTTCTGTTTTAACAGTACCACATAATTTGTCATGCAATTTCTCTGTATAGATATTGTCAATACAAAACCTTAGCACTTGGATTCACCCTAATCGGAGTTATAGATCTTTTTGTATGATTTAAATAGTGTTTAATGGGTTTTAAATGATTCATATAGTTTCTTTTGTCTAAAAATCAAACTAAAATTATATCTGTAATCTCCACGGAATTGTGAATCCAGGGACATATTATTTGTAATTTTCAGAATAGTATTTATTTTCTTATGAATTTATTACTCTAAATAGGCCATTAAACCATTTAAATCTTCACGGCAAAACCTTACAGTCAAAGGCAGAACTAATTGCATATTGATGATCTACATGGAACCAGCTTTCCATCGGTATATCATTTATATTTTTGTGACAAGCAATTAATTTTTAATGAATTTAATGATTTATAAAACCATTAAAACTAATTAAATTGCTACGGGTTATATAGTCGGCAAAGGCTAGATCCAACCAGATATTATTAATGTACATTACAGTAGATTCACTTTGATATATTGTTCATATTTTTCGGAGTTACAGATAATATCTTATGAATTTATTAACCTAAAAGACCATTAAAACTAATTAAATTACTGCAGTGACCACGTACAGTAAAAGTTGGATCTATTCTGATAAGATGATTCTACGTGAAATTATCTTCAATTTGATATATTATACGCAATTTTTGGACGTGGTATGAATTTATAATGAATTTTACAAGTTAGATCTATAATGTGCAATTTTAAATTCGAACGGAATATTTCAGGGAATATTCCGCTGACTGGATAGGTTGACTTTGCATGCTGACTGGGACTAGATGTTGACCTTACGTTGACGTGGCGTTGATGAGGAAGATGACCGGGATGACGACATGTCACGCACCGGTTTGATTGGATCTCGATCGTCTGGATAGGATCCGGTGGCTAGAAGAAGAGATTGACCCGATTTTGGCTCAGAATAGACAAGAAATAGATATGTGTTAGAGAGACAAATCCGTAGGTCAAATCTAAAAACTCAGAACATGAAAGTTGTGGGGAATCATTATTACTACCTTCTCACCAAAGGAATTTGGATTTGAAGAAACGAGCGCGAGTAGATCTTGGATTTACACCGTAAGATCTGAAATATTGCGATACGAAATTCTCCGGCTGTGATCGATGAAAAGAGGTGATATTTGTTGGGATTGAAAGATTTCGATGATCCCTACAACTTTCGTTTTTTGACCGAAGGCAAACGACGAAGTCTAGATGGGTTAAAAAGCGAAATAAGATTCGGGCATATGTAGATTCGGGATTTCGAGAAGAAAAACTCGTACAGCTGTGGCTCCACGAGTTTATATAGAGGTTTGGGACAGTATAGAGATAGGTATTGGAGTAGGGAACAAGTAGAAACAAACGGAAGTCAATTCGGAGTTGTAGATAAAAAGTTATAAGATTTTGAGTAGAGATAGGTATAGAAAATCAATTTTCGCACGCTTTTTAAAGCAAACCGATCGATCCCTCATGTACGCGCGTGGCCTGGCCGGCTGGCTCGGTCCGGTCGAACCGGGTGGCCGGCCCGCTTTTTTTTAATATATATATACTTGTTTTCCTCATATCTTTTGCATACAAACTCCAAATGATATGATTATTGTTTCTAAATTTTTCAAAAATCGAATAGATCATTATAGGATCAAAATTTTAATCTTTTTACTAGTTTGGAAGTAGTGGGTTTATAAATCCTTGTATATTTCATTTTATTTATATCTTTATTTTTTTGTATTTATTCCATAACTTTTTCATACTAGCTCCAAATGAGCTCAATTTTGTTTCTAAAAATTTGTAGTATTAATTGGATCTCTTTAGGCTATAATTATCAATAATTTATGCCTTAACAACAATGGGTTTTATAAAGTCAATTTAATTACCCTTAGGAACATTTGGGCGAATCAACTATAGGATTTAGATACCAGGATTTGGATTTAGTTTGTGAGAACTTTGCATGGATGTAATTAAATGCTTATGAATGCTTCATGATTTTCATTTTGAAATCTTGCACACCAATTCTTCAATCCATAATCAGTTCAAGCCCTTTTGCCTATATGGCTACTTAGGTCATAACAAAAGAATATAAGATTTTGAATTCAAGGTTGAGAGGATTTTCTATTCAAAAAGTTTCTTCTCTTTGAGAATTTTCAACATAGTCAAACAATCAATCAAACTTATTTATTTATTTCACATTCCAAAAATTAGGAGAATTTTAGGATGTGACACCAATAGTCCACCTCATTTCTTAGCTTTGCAATGAAATTCTTTTTCCGTCGAGCAGATGCAAAATTATGGAAAAAATAAATGTTTCTGTCACCATTTTCAATCCAATTATCCTGAGATCTCTTGGACTAGTACACCTCTTCTTGCTCTAAGAGAATCTCAATCAAATTTGCTAACTCTTTTGCCTTTTTCTCACGTTAATTGTCCGCTTAGGGCTTCATCTAATTGTCTCTGAGCTTACCTCAAACGTTTCTTTGGTTGCTTGAGAACATTAGTATCCCAATCATGCAAACGACCAAGCCGGTCGAGCACACCCACTGAACCAATTCCTGATTCCTCCCGAGCGTTCTCAACAATTTCTCTAAAACCTTGTAGCACCCAGGGTAATACCACAACTAGAAAATCGCTTGGTGATGCGGTTCAGATCACTGTAAAGTTTCGTTGGGAGACCCCAAGAGGAAGGTATGATGAGTACAGCAGCAAGTTTTTCCCTTAGTAAGAAACCAAGGTTATTGAACCAATAGGAGGAAGGAAATGGCTCAATGGTGTTGCTAGCAACTGGAAACCTGCACAACACAAACTCAAGACTTTGCCCCAACGAACAGTGAGGTTGTCAATCTCACCGGTTTGCTAAAAACAAAGGATTAACTGTATGGTGTGGAAGGTAATAGTGGTTTGCAGAAAGTAAACATGAACAATGGAAAATGTATCAATGGTAAAGATTGGACCGGGGTCCATAGTTCACTAGAGGTGTTCTCCTTAAGATAAACAAACATGGCATGCTGGGTAAACAAATTACAGCAGGGCAATTGAGAGGACTGAGCAAGGCATAACAATGCAATACTAGACATTCATGATCCTATGAGATTCGATTGGGCAATACAATAATATACATAGACCTCCATCCAACTGCATCTATGACTAGTAATCCACCTTTAGGTTATCATCCGAACTCCCTCCAGTATTAAGTTGCAAGCAACGGATAACTGCTTTAAGCAAAGTGTGTAAGGTAAACAATCTACTTATTCCATGAACAAGAGACCATTATTTTCCCCTAGTAGTAATAGCACATGTACAACCTTAGAGATTTCTGTCACTTCCCTTAGATTAAATAGAGGCATGAACCCACTATCGGGCATAAATACCCCCTCTTGGAGTCACTAGCATATACTTGGCCAAGATAGCTACTAGAAACGGAGAGCATGCAAGATCACAAACAACACAGACATGATAGAATCAATAAGACAAAACCATTAATCAATCTGACATAGTAATCTCAATATCCATCGGATCCCCGCAAACACAACATGCATGATTACAAATAGATGATCTTGATCATGAACAGAGCTCACAAGAACTGAACATGGTAGCACAAAGGAGGAGATACAATCATCTAGCTACTACATGGACCCATATTCCAAGGTGGAACTACTCACGCTTCATACCGGAGGATGGCATGATGAAGAAGAAGGCCTCCGGGATGATCTCCCCTCCGACAGGGTACCGGGAAGAGCTTCAGATCCCCCGATCTAGGGACGATGGTGGTGGCGTCTACGAACTCTTTCGTGGAAGATTGATCGGGTACTTAGGGTTTTGGTTTCGGGGGGTCTTTATAGGCGAAGAGGCGAGGCAGGGGCAGCCAGGGCGGCCGCACCCCCTAGGCGCGGGCCAGGCTTGGCCGCGCGGCCAGGGGGTGTGGCCCCCTGGTGGCTCCCCTCCGTCTCGTATTCTGGCTCCATGTTCCCCACGTTAAAATATTGACTTTAGCTTTTGTCCCGTCCAATTCCGAGAATATTGATTTTCTGCCTTTTTTGGAACCAAAAACAGAACAAAACAGGCAACTGCACTGTGGCATCTTGTTAATAGGCTATTCTAGAAAAACATATAAAAACACCTCAAAGTGTAGACAAAGCAAAGCAAAGTAGATACTAAACAAGCATGGAACGTCAAAAGTTATAGATACGTTTTCAACGTATCAAGCATCCCCAAGCTTAACTCCTGCTCATCCTCGAGTAGGTAAGTGATAAAAAGAATAATTTTTGAGGTGACATGCACCACCAAAATCAAGATCAAACCATTTTCAAGAATTGAAAGATGGGATCAAAGAACTCTAAACAGGAGCATGAAAGGTGGAGTTCTAACAGTAAGACAAAGTAACTATGCATGCAACATGAAAGGTTACAAACAAATATTCATGAATAACATGCATTGAAAAACGTTTGTTTCACATATAGAAAACATGGCATAGTGGCATTCATCTTGTCCCTCATGGAGTAGCAAATAGATGCATATGACACCTTCAAAGATCATAAGGGTGACTAGATACAAATAGCACAAGAGCAAGCAATATCAGTAATATGCATCAATCAATAAGTTTTGGAACAATGCACATAAAACTAAGAATGACAACTATGCTCTCTTAATTGGTGCCTAAGGATACAAGGTGGAGACTCAATATAATAGTGGAAGAAAGGACCTTCATAAAGTAGGGATTTTTTAGTTTCATAAAGAGCTTCCTAAAATTATGGTACTTGTTAGCTTTCAGCCCTCATTGCCCCTATCATAAGCATCATGAAGTGGTTAAGGTTAAAGTGAACAAACTATAGAGTATATGCTTGACAAAGTATAAGTTGGCAATCTCATGTCCCTTGAATACGAGGGCTGCTCCTCATGCTACTCAAGTTTAGTTAATTTCAAGTTCTTGTCATAGTAAGTACATGTGTATCATAGAGAACCTCCAACGGGGTACCCCTTCCACATGATACAGGAGCTATCCCATAATCAAAAGGACAAGGCAATCAGACAATGAGCATCTCAGCAATCTTCTTATTTACCATGGGAAAATGGTGCTTTTTTCTCTCTTTCCACTTTTCTCATATTTTTTTCTTTTTCTCAATCTCTTTTTTTATAAGAAGAATGCTTCATAGATTGCTCATTATGGTGATGCTGCAAGTTTCTACCATGATTAGGCATGGCTTAGGCTAGCGGTCGAGGCGTTTCTCTACCATACATACATAACTCCATGGACTTACAAGCTCCCCTTTCATTTCACACCGACGACATCCATAGACAAAAGAGCATGATATCAACTGGGTACAATGTATAAGTGCAATGTTGAAAGCGTTCCCCGTGACAGCACGTTTCTGCTAATTCCAACGTATAAGTGCAAGCATATACAACATAGATGACACAATGGTTCAAGTTTATTAGGGGCAATAAAAATAAAGTGTGCCATCAAGTTCGTGAGACCTTTAATCACTAAGTTTTCACATAACAAAGAGACTTTTTAATTGGAAGATAGAAGAAAACAAGAATATACTTGAAATGGTGTAACACACCATGCATAGGAATTTATAGTGGACACTTTGGAATAACTTGGTTTATTGGGAGTTGGATGCATGAGTAGAGCTTACTCATACGAGTGGAGGCTAGGAAAAGACTGGGAGGGATCAACTAAGAGAGCAATAATGGCCATAATCATGCAGAGCGACAAAACATTACTAATCAAAGCATAAAGTGGTACTACAAGTCAAGGACTAAATGATCATAGAGGCTATGGTGACTTGTTCATAGTCATAACATGGTGTGAGCATGTGCCAAGTCAACCCAAACAAAGCATCAAAGGAGAATACCACAATACTATGCTTTTGTATGCTAAAACAACGCATGATTCCTTCAAGGCACATTAAGCAATACTATTTGTTTGGAACAAATCATGCTACATCAATAATCACTAAGCATAAGATCAAAACAACATCTAGCATGACATGATAAAGTCTAAGTCACAGTCAAAGCAAGCTCCTCTTGTACTATTCAAGCACGAACATTCTACTCCTCTCCAACACCAATCAACTTATTTGAAACAACACATCGAGAACGGGGGTCCAAACTAATTTATTCAAGCAAATAAAACCAAAAATGAAAACTAAGAAGCTCCAAGAACAACACAAAAGTGCATGAAACAATTAAAACAAAGTGTCTAGAAAGACTTGAGATTTTTATTGATGAAAAAGGGGTGCCTTGGGCATCCCCAAGCTTTGACGCTTGTACCTCTTGAGTATTCCTTTGGTGACACGGGGTGGCATCCCCAAGCTTGAGCTTTTGTCCATTCTTCATATCATTACACCATTCTTTCTCTACACTTGAAAATTTTCCTTCATATAAAACTTCACACAATCTTAATTAGCAACATTAGTGTATTCAAAAGATAATAGACCTTTGGGGTTTAGTTTTAAAACAGAAAAAATTTCACTAAAAACACAAGTTATTGAAGCAATTCCCTCAAAAATCTCAATTTCCCAAAAAGAACCCAAAAAGGAATCAAGTAGAAGAAAATGCAAATAATGGAAGAAATCTATCAGAACAGACCAGTAGGTAGAAACCGATTTTTTCAAAGACCTTCTATTGCTCAAATCAAAACGTGTTGAACTAACGAAAGTTAGCTAACATACTGGGGGATTTATTAAGAAAGTATCAGCTCAATCAGACATATAGAGATTTTACACGATTTTTTATGGTGGAGCACAAAAATCTATGTCGGGACAACAACTCCCCAAATCTTACTTCCCTCTTATTAGAGGTTCTTCTTGGCACAAAAAGAAAGGATAAGGAGAGGTCATTACTGAGTTAATAAATTCCAAGACTCAAGAAAACTTTTGGATTATCTCCCAATAAGTACTTTTCTTTAACGCCTTTAAGTTAGGCACAAGAAGCAATAATCAAGTATTTTCAAATGAAGAAGCATTAAGATCAATACTCGAAATCTCTTCAACTAGGAAAGGTATCTCATCCAAATGAGTTTTACAGGATCATTTCTCATCTCTCTTAGGTTCACTAATTTCATCAAATGAGGTTTTAGGAACAATCCAATAAAAATTCTTTTCTAAGGCTTCATGCATTCCTACAAGTTTAAAAGGTATGGGTATCTTAATTTCCTTTCTGAGTTTGGCTCTATCTAGAGTACCATAACATCTACACATGAGACTAGCGTATTAAAACGTTCAAAGACCTTTTTTGGCTTCCTTAGCAACATCATTGAACTCTTTTAGTAAAGTTTCTAGGATAAAATCTCTCTTTTCAACATCCTCTTCTTCTTTTAGTTTAAGAAACAAAATTTGCATCATGGGGTTAAGGTTAACAAACCTAGCGTCTAATATGTGAACTAAAGAAGCTGCAGCAATTTCATAATTAGGAGCAAGTTCTATTCAGGATCTATCCTCAATATCCTCATGTTTGCTAACATGATTAAAGAATTCTTCAATCTTTTCTTTCCCAATTATAGAGCCACTACCTATTGAAAGGTATTTCAGGGTGAACTTGGGAATCAACATGGTGAGCTAGAGCAAGGTGACAACTAGAGTAGGAACTAATTTTTTTGTGTTTTTGATAAGGGAAAGCAAACCAAACTAAACTAATTTTTTTGTGATTTTTGATAAAAAGAGGCAAACAAAACCAAGCAAAAGAAACTAATAAAACACAAAACAAATTAAAGAGAAAGGTTGTGAAGGACTCCCCTTGTGAAGACGTCCTTAGCCTCCCCGGCAATGGCGCTGGAAAAGAGGCTTGATGCGGCTCAGATCACTATAGAGCTTTGTTGGGAGACCCCAAGAGGAAGGTATGATGAGTACAGCAGCAATTTTTTCCCTCAGTAAGAAACCAAGGTTATAGAACCAATAGGAGGAAGGAAACGACTCAAAGGTGTTGCTAGCAACTAGAAACCTACACAACACAAACTCAATACTTTGCCCCAACGAATAGTGAGGTTGTCAATCTCACCGGTTTGCTGAAAACAAAGGATTAATTGTATGGTGTGGAAGATAATAGTGGTTTGCAGAAAGTAAACAGGAACAATGGAAGATGTTTCAACTGTAAAGATTGGACCAGGGTCCATGGTTCAATAGAGGTGTTCTCCTTAAGATAAACAAACATGGCATGTTGGGTAAATAAATTAAAGCAGGGCAATTGACAGGACTGAGCAAGGCATCACAATGCAATACTAGACATTCATGATCCTATGAGTTTCGATTGGGCAATACAAAAAGATACATAGACCGCCATCCAACTACATCTATGACTAGTAATCCACTTTGAGGTTATCATTCGAACCCCCTCCAGTATTAAGTTGCAAGCAACGGATAACTGCTTTAAGCAAAGTGTGTAAGGTAAACAATCAACTTGTTCCATGGACAAGACACGGTTGTTTTTCCCCAAGTAGCAACAACACATCTACAACCTTAGAGATTTCTGTCACTTCCCTTAGATTAAATAGAGGCATGAACCCACTATCGAGCATAAATACCCCCTCTTGGAGTCACTAGCATCTACTTGGCCAAGATAGCTACTAGAAACAGAGAGCATGCAAGATCACAAACAACACAGACATGATAGAATTAATAAGACAAAGCCATTAATCAATCTGACATAGTAATCTCAGTATTCATCGGATCCCCGCAAACACAACATGCATGATTACAAATATATGATCTTGATCATGAACGAAGCTCACAAGATATAAACATGGTAGCACAAAGGAGGATATACAACCATCTAGCTACTACATGGGGTGGAACTACTCACGCTTCATACCGGAGGCAGGCATGATGAAGAAGAAGGCCTCTAGGATGATCTCCCCTTAGGCCGGGTGCCGGGAAGAGCTTCAGATCCCCCCGATCTAGGGATGATGGTGGAGGCGGCTATGGACTATTTCGTTGAAGATTGATCGGGTACTTAGGGTTTTGGTATCGGGTGGGTCTTTATAGGAGAAGAGGCGAGGCAGTGGCTAGCCAGGGTGGCTGCACCCCCCGCCCCCCAGGCGCGGGCCAGGCCTGGCCGCATGTCTAGGGGGTGTGGCCCCCTGGTGGCTCCCCTCCATCTCGTATTTTGGCTCCGTGTTCCCCACGGTAAAATATTGACTTTGGCTTTTGTCCCGTCCAATTCCGAGAATATTGATTTTTTGCCTTTTCTGGAACCAAAAATAGAAGAAAATGGGAAACTAGCACTATTGCATATTGTTAATAGGTTAGTACAAAAAAACATATAAAAACACCTCAAAGTGTAGACAAAGCAAAGTAGATACTAAACAAGCATGGAACATCAAAAATTATAGATACATTTTCAACGTATCACTTGGTGTTTTTGTTTTGTGCATCATCCTAGTATCATACTCATGTCATCATGTCACATTGCATTTGAGCATTATACCAAACATTGCATATGATTTGTCTTGCTTGTGATGTTGCTATCAACCAAATCTACCCACCTCATATCCCTGATACGTTGTAAACGTATCTATAATTTTTGATGCTCTATGCCTATTTAGTATCAACTTTCTTATGTTTTGTCTACACTTTGAGATATTTTTATACATTTTCCAGAACTAAACTATTGACAAGATGTCGTAGTGCTAGTTTCTTGTATATGCTATTTTTGGTTTCAGTAAATAAACATTCTCGGAATTGGACGGAACAAAAGCCGAAGTTCCTATTTTCCAGACGCAACACGGAGCCCGAAGGAGAGATGAAGTGGATCCACGAGACAGCCACAACTAGGGATGGCGTGGGTCCACCCTAGGCCACGCGGTCCTATGGTGTGGGCCTCTCGCGCGTCCACTGACCTTTCCCTTTCGCCTATATATACGTCTCCAAGAGACAAAAACCCTAGGCAGATCAGAAATCCACGAAAAGTTCCGTAGCGCCGCCACCGCCGAAGAGGAGATTCAGGGGATAGAAGTCTCTGTTCCGGCACCCTGAAGAGATGGGGAATTGCCGCGGGAGCCATCTCCATCGACTCCATTGCCATATCCATCACCATTGCTGACTCCCATGATGAGGAGGGAGTAGTTATCCCTCAAGGCTAAGGGCTCTACCGGTAGCTATGTGTTCATCTGATGTGGACATCCCATCTATTGATACAACCATTATACCTACATCTACACACATACAAGGACCTATCACTCGAGCTCATGTCAAGCAACTTAACCATCAGTTACTTTTGTTTCTTGGAACTATTCCTCACATACATGAGAATATGATGCTGCCTAAATCAGATGTATTTATTACTCTTCGGAATAATGAACCAATCATGGATGAGAGGGACAAGCATTGGAGCATGGTCATGCATGACGATGGCAGCAAGCATGTGATGATTCAAGAGAAGGCCACAGATGAAGATTTCAGAACTTTGAAGCCACCATAATGAAGAAAGAAGGCTTGGACGAATTATTCAAGAATATTACATCCTAATTTCGTCCATAACTTAGTTGGATGCTGCGACACCTTTTATTTTGGGTCACGCCCATGTAATTTTCGCAGGAATTAAAATATCCACTTTTTAGAGTCCGTATTTGAGGAGAAAAGGACTTCTAGGGTTGGTTCGGCCACCACCTCTATGGTTGCCCTAAATCCCACCTTTTCCTCCTTAAATACTCCCCATAGCCGTCACTTTAGACTTAGATTTTGTTTAGACATAAAGTTAGCCATCATAGCAACTTCGCCAAGGCTCGAGCGTCGCAGAGGCCTCTTGTACTTCGCACCTATACAAGATCCCACCTTTTCAATAAATCTTTCATCTTAATCCGCAATATCTTGATTGCAATATTAGTTCTTACTTGTTCTCGATTTTAGGTAGGAATTAAGACCCTCACTGGTCAGGCTGATCGTGTCCCCACATGATCGGTAACCTCCAGGAGATTGGCCTAGCGATTGCATTGGCACTCGTGCTCGCACGTGTAGTTGGATCGTCAAGCCCGAACTCCACCAAATCGACTATCACTATCTCATTGAAAGATTGGACACCTTTGCCCCATCAAGTGGTATCAGATTTCAGGTTGCTCGGTGAGATTTACTGTTTTTGTAGATTAGATCTGTTTTTACCTATAACCCACGAAAAATCCAAAAACACAGTTAGAGTTAGATCCATCCCATCACCAATATGCGCCTTGCATTATCTTTTTAGTTTTTGCATTGTTGAATTTATGTATGCATCGTCGCATCAAGTTGTTGGTCTTAGTGACTCCGACTTCGACTCCGCCTTCCTACCGTGACACGGATCTGATCACCTTTCCTGCTGTGGCACGAGTCCGAGTTGAGTTACTGTTTCCTAGTTCTTTCTTTTTTCCTTTCCTTACTTGTTGTTTCCGTGTTGTACTAAAGTCCGTGTTGAGCTAAAGTCCAGTCGCAAGTCCAGAAGGAGAGAAAAAAATGTCTGGAACCGCCTCCAATTGTTTTCTGGCTATACTAGTTTTCGATCTTGGGGGGATCACTTTTCTCCATCGGCCGTTATAGCGACATTTTTTGGCACCTGCAGTGAAATGGATCGTATGGTCACCTAGAGGGGGGGGGGGGTGAATAGGTGCTAACCAATTTTTAATACCTTTTCAATTTTAGGCTTGACACAAAGTAAATTCTCTAGATATGCAACTACGAGAATTTCCCTATATGTAACCCTAACTACTAAGCACGAAAAGAGGAGCGAGGAAACCGTAGTGGAGCACGCGGAGACACAGGGATTTGTTTTACCGCAGTTCCTTCCTTGTTAAGTGAAGTACATCTGCGTTGGAGGGGTGGGCGGTTCTAAGACCACCACGCCACAATAGGCCTCACCCTATTCTCCGATGGATCTCGCCACGAGAGGCCTGATCCACCTTCTCCACTATTGGATCCCTTCGAGGCGGGAAACGGTGCCTTTTACAACACAATCGGGGCACACACCCACAACCGAATTGGGGGCTCCCGAGATGACAACAAGCTGCCACAAGAACAAGGTTTATCAATATAAACAAAAACGAGGATCTAGATATTTTAAAGAAATACTAGACCGGAGGTTCTCCAAATGAATGGAGAGGAGATGAAGCGCTTGATTGCTGATGATGAAGATCGAGTTCTCCTCCTTCGATTCCCAAAGGGATGGGGCCTTTGGGTGGATCTAGGTGGAGCACTCTTGGATGAAGCTTTCAGATCAGATCTGGTCTTTTTCGTGATGAACCAAGGGTTTTGGCAGGAGGGGAAGGCTGGCTTAAATACCCCCTCCCCAGATCTGGCCGTTGCACAACTTTGGGGGCGGATTATCCGCCCCCTGGGAAAACTCCGCCCCAAGGGCGGATTCTCCGGGGGAAAGTCCGCCCCCTCTCTAGGGCTTGCGCTTGAGGAACTTAGTGGAAATCTTGGGGGGGCGGATAATCCGGCCCCCTCCTGGGGCGGATTATCCGGCCACGCCGGAAAGTCTGGCAGAAACTCCGCCCCCTCTCTGGGGCTTGCGCCTTGGCGATGAGCGGGGGGAGGGCGGATTATCCGGCCCCCTGAGGGGCAGATTATCCGGTGGGGTCAGAAAATCCGGCCAAAACTCCGCCCCCCCTTCTGGGGCTTGCGCCTGCTTGGGCAAAGGGAGGGGCGGATTATCCGCCCCTGGTGGGGCCGGATTATCCGCCCCCAAAGGCAGAGTTCTTTTCCCTTTGTTCTCAAATAGAGCTGCAACACTTCAACACACATTAAATGATCCTTGGTATTGTTATCTAACACACAAAACACTAGGGATTAAGAAATGTTCTTTCAATCTCCCCCTTTTTGGTGTTAGATGATAATACTAGGATTTGCAATGAAACCGGCTATCGCCACCTTAAGATGAAAGGCGCTCCCCCTAGATGTGTGCATATTTAAAATTTGCATTTGAATACAAGTACACACACTAGAGAGAGCACAACTTCCATGGCAAAGATAATTGGAACAAAAGTGGATTGAGGAACAAGGTCATACCATCGAGATGAGAATAGCCAAAGCATACATAGAAAATCCCATGAATCCATATGCCATCAAATATGTTCCATGATTCTAGAATTCCATGGGGTCCATAATAGATAAATCCAGAATTCCATGAGTACCCAACATAGTACCAAACAAAGTGGAGTACGACAAAGTCTTACATAAACAAACACAAATAGCAAATGAGTTCACGCTAGAAAAGGCACAAGCAAGCAAATAAAAATGACTAAAATCGAAAAGCTTGTGCCCGACCCTTGCAAATCCACGAGCCCTAATAGAACTACTTCTCCCCCTTTGGCATCGAAACGCCAAAAAGGAAGAAGAGCGAAGCTAACGCCCCTGAAGATCACTCCTCCTCATCCTCGTCATAGTCATCCCCGTCACCTTCCTCTTCATCATACTCATCATCATCGTCATCAGCTGGAGGAGTGGGTGCCCTCGGTGGAGGAGGGAAGAGGCAACTCTCGAGCTCGCCATAGTTGATCCCTGAGGTGTTCCACTGAGCATACGGATCCGGAGCAGTGGGAGGAGGTGGATGGCCAGTGGCACCTGAGACATGGTGGAGAATAAGCTGCTGCGTGTGATCCCTCTCATGATCCCTGCGGTACGCCTCATATTGGCCCTTGTGAATGTCAATGCCCATGCAAAGAATGTTCCGCTGGAACCAAGTAAGATGCTTAACCTCGTGTGCCATTGGGGACACCGTGGAACGACGGCCACTGGCCCGAGCATCTCGCATGAAGGACTCCGGGGCAGTGGAAGGGTGATGAGTCTTCTGAGCCTTGTTGTAGATTTTCTTGGGCTTATGAACACCATACATAGCAGTGCCAAACTCCTCATGGGGTAACATATGCTTGACAAGCATCATAATGAACGGAGCATAGGGAATAGAGAGCCTGTTGGTCATAGCATCCGTCATCTCATGAAAAATATAGTCCATGACATCCAGTTTGTAACATGTGGCTGATCCAGGGTTGGTGGCACACTCGTGATCAAACGCAAGGAGAGGAACCAGGTGGCCACGGATCCTGTCATTGTTGCCACCACTAGGAGCGATGTAGTCCCGAAACATGCCAACAAGAGAGGCATACAAGGGAGAGAGACCAGCAAAAGTACCAGCAATACCATCAGGAGAAAGGCAGGGAGCCAGCACAGTGTCCTTGGATGGCTTCAATGGGGTAATGATGCGGTGACCAGCGGGAGTGTCACGACCATGGAAGGCATACCCAAGGACCTGCCCAAAAGTGCGAAAGTCCGACTGAAGCATTGTAGTCCCGGTCATCCACTTCATAGTGCGACGCTCATCACCGCAGATCACAAGTGTGGAGAAAAACTGGTGCACCACAGAAGAGTCATAGTTGCATTGAATGGTCATGAGGTGGTGAAGCCCCATCTTGTTGGTCACATCCAATGCCTCAAGGAGCCGAGTCTTGGATTGAGCGTCAGTCAAGTTGATGGGGTGCATAGGTCGAATCCTGAGAGTGGCATACACATCATCATGAATAGCGCGAAAATGGGCATTCCAAAACATAGTGTCCTCGGGTTGGCCATCACTGTCAGCTTCATCATAGTAATCTGTCTGGCGGATGGTGGCATACTGAATGCTATCCATAGACTTGTAATTGGGCCGAGACTGTTTGCCCTTGAGAGAAGCGGTCTGCTTAGATTTCTTACTTGCCTCTGCCATCCTTGCAGCCTCTCTTGCCGCCCTGCTGACCTCTGTTTCGTCAATAAACTTCCCTTCTGCAGTAGGCTTGAGATAACGGAGACGGGGACGACGGGCGAAGGTCTTGGTCGGCTTGGAACCACCTGTGAATAGCATTTAGAGAGGTACCATGGAGATGATCATACACACAAGTCCAGGATAAAGAAAACACGGAGAAAGAGTAGCAATGCAACCCCATAACCAATGATGTGCATTAGCAGAAACAGAACCAAAACAGACCAGAATTTAACTCTCCAGGCCGGATTATCCGGCCCTGGCAGGGGCGGATAATCCACCCCCCGCAAAAAAATTCTGGATTGGCTCCGATCTACCATGGAAAAACAGATCGGGTACTAGGGTTGCAAGTCTACTGATTCTAGCATGTAAGGAACAACACCAAGAACCTTCTACAACAAGATTTCCACCAAATAAAATACATCCCATACAAAAGGAGAGAGATGAGGGAGTTACCCTCACTCATTGGAGGAAAATCGCGGAGAAGTAGATACCCGGAGGCGAGGTGAAGAAGATCCGGGGAGAGCCCAGAGAATCCGGTGGTCGAATCGACTCCGGGAGAGGCGGATGCTCCGGCGGCGGCGGCTGGGGGCAGAGGTAGGGTTGGGGGAGGACTGGCTACTCTGTTTGAGCCTGCCCTCCCCGACCCAGCCTATATAGGGCCGATTTCGCCCGGTGCGGATAATCCGCCCCCACTTAGGGCGGATAATCTGCCCCCCATAGAAATTCTGGAAAAATGCAGAATCAGGCCAGAGCAACCTAGCAAACCTCTCGATGGTGTTTTAGAGGACTTGTGTGCAAGAATAGATGGTTCAAGGTGGAAGAGAAAGGCTTGGGTTGAGAGCATCAAACTGAGATGGTACTACACACCCAAATTTGCAAAAATCAAATCAAACAAAAGCCAAATTTGAGTGTGTTTTCCATAAGAACATGAGATATGCAAGAAAATCCACCGAGACCCATGAAAAACCAACTCTTCTCAAGGAAGAGGGCGGTGGCCGAAGCCACCATGTTGGAGCGCATGGCATGACACCGCAAAGATGTATCTTGAGTTCAAAACCAATGCTCATCGATGACCCACATATCACAAAATGATATTAAGGGAAATGATTTTACTTGCTTTCGGCATTATGGGGGGAGGGTTGGCCCAATCAGTTAGGACCACACTCCCCCAATGTCTATGCCCGCATCTAAACCAAATACATGAATAAGAGCAAGTGAGTGTGCAAGGGTAGTCAAGCCAGGCTCCTTGAATCTATGATATTTAGCTCATTCCTCAAATAACAGAATCTTGCTTCATCAAGAGGCTTTGTGAAAATATCAGCAAGTTGGTTCTTCGTGCTTACAAAGGATAGAGCAATATCTCCACGAGCAACATGATCCTGAATAAAATGGTTGCGAATCTCTATATGTTTTGTTCTTGTATGCTGGACGGGATTGTATGCAATTTTGATAGCACTTTCATTGTCGCATAATAGAGGCACTTTGTCACAATTGACACCATATTACTTTAAAGTTTGCCTCATCCATAAAAATTGTGTACAAGCACTTGCAGCAGCAACATATTCAGCTTCGGCGGTTGAGAGTGAAATACAATTCTGTTTCTTTGATGACCAACACACTAGAGACCTGCCCAAGAATTGACATGCACCAGAGGTTGATTTCCTATCATCTTTGTCACCAGCCCAATCTGAATCAGTGTAGCCACACAGAGAGAAACTTGAACCCTTGGGATACCATAACCCAAAATTTGGGGAATGAACCAAATATCGGAAGATTCGCTTGACCGCCACTAAGTGGCTTTCTTTAGGAGCGGCTTGGTACCTTGCACACACTCCTACACTTAACACGATATCGGGCCTAGATGCGCAAAGGTAAAGGAGAGACCCGATCATGGATCGGTATACCTTTTGATCCACGTCTTTACCATTGGGATTGAGCTCAAGATGACAATTGGTTTGCATTGGGGTAGCAACGCCATTGAGATCCGTCATCTTGAACCTTTTGAGCATGTCTTGGATGTACTTAGCTTGATTAATAAAAGTTCCCTCTCTAAGTTGTTTGATCTCAAATCCAAGAAAGAACCTGAGCTCACCCATCATGGACATCTCAAACCTGTCAGTCATAAGCTTCGAAAATTCATCGTTAAAAGCTTGGTTAGTAGAGCCAAAAATAATGTCATCTACATAAAGTTGGCATACAAAAAGCTCCCCATTAACCTTCTTAGTAAAAAGAGTGGGATCGATTTGCCCAACTTCAAATCCACGGTCTAGCAAAAGCTCTTTAAGGTTCCCATACCACGCACGTGGGGCTTGTTTAAGGCCATAGAGCGCCTTATCAAGTTTGTAGACATGGTTCGGAAATTTGGGGTCCTCAAACCCCGGGGGCTGCTTGACGTATACTAACTCATGTAGAGGACCATTAAGGAAAGCGCTCTTAACATCCATTTGTTGTAATTTAAAATTGTGATGGGCTGCATATGCAAGAAGGATAGGGATGGACTCAAGACGAGCCACAGGAGCATAAGTCTTGCCAAAATCAATTCCTTCCACTTGAGAGAATCCTTGAGCCACGAGTCGTGCTTTATTCCTCACAACAATGCCATTTTCATCCTGTTTGTTCTTGAAGATCCACTTGGTGCCGATAACATTGCGGCAATCCTTTGGCTTTTCTACGAGCTTCCAAACTTTGTTGCGTTCGAAGTTATTTAATTCTTCATGCATTGCAACGACCCAATCGGGATCTTCAAGGGCATCAAAAACCTTCTTCGGTTCAACCATGGAAATGTGAGCTTGATGATCACAAAAGCTTGCAAGTTCTCTTCTAGTGGATACCCTTCGTCGTAGATAACCAACAACCTTGTCAAGAGTGTGACCTCTTAGTTCAAGGTTCCGATCAGCACGAGCCTTGCGACGAGCCTCAATGTCCTTATTGTTTCTAGAAGGAGTTGATTCAATATTTGTATCCTTGTCTTGATTACTGCCTTGCCCTTGATCTTGGTCACCGTTACTGCCAGAAGATTGTTGTTGAACATTTCTTCAGGCCCGGATAATCCGCCCCTTGGAGGGGCCGGACTGTTCGGCCTGGAAGGTGAAGAACCCGAGCCATCTTCCTGAGAAAGCCTGATGAGAGTTGGAGACCCAGGGCCGGATAATCCGCCCTCGGGGGCCGGAGAATCCGGCCTGGGAGCTTCAGAGTTGCTGACTTCTCCTTCGGATCCTTTGGAATGAGTTGGAGTGCTAGGGGCAGATTGCCCGCCCCTTGGAGGGGGCGGATAGTCCGGCCTGGGACTACCAACTTGTCCAGGGGACAGTTGATCTTCAGCAGATTGCGGTGTTGATGCAGGATTTTCTCCAACAGTAGGAGCTTGTTGATCTTGTGTAGATGAGGGCTCCACATGTGTGGAGCATTGTCCTTCCCGATCCGCCACAAGGGGTTCCTCAATGGGGCGGAAAAATCCCACGCCCATTCTTCTTATGGCATCTTGGGGTATTTCAACATCTGCATCACAAACATCAACTTGCCCTAAAAAGGAGCCGTTATTTTCATCAAACTCCACACTACAAGATTCTACAACAATCCCAGTGAGCTTGTTGTAGACTCTATAAGTGTGGGATTCGGCACCGTAACCAACAAAAATACCTTCTAAAGCCTTGGACTCAAATTTTGACAAACGGACACCTTTAATAAGAAAGAAACACTTACACCCGAATACCCTGAAGTATGAGATGTTGGGCTTGTTACCGGTAATTATTTCATATGGAGTCTTGTCCAAAATCTTCTGAAGGTAGAGACGGTTTGATGAGTGACAAGCAGTGGATATGGCTTCAGCCCAAAAATTATACGGAGACTTGAATTCTGCTAGCATAGATCTTGCCATATCCATCAAAGTTCAGTTCTTCCTCTCGGCTACACCATTTTGTTGAGGGGTGTACGCAGCGGAATATTGGTGTCTAATCCCCTCTTCACTAAGAAACTCGTTTAAAGTGTAGTTCTTGAATTCTGAGCCGTTGTCACTTCTAATTTCCAGGATAGGAACATTGTGTTGACGTTGAACTTCATTGGCAAAGTCGATGACAGTTTGTTGAGTCTCACTTTTCAGCTTGAAGAAATATACCCATGTATATCTTGAGTAGTCATCGACAATGACCAAGCAATATTTCTTCCCACCAAGACTTGCATGAGAAGGAGGACCAAATAAATCCACATGAAGTAATTCCAAGATCCTCTTTGATGAGACAATAGTCTTCCTCTTGTGGGGAGAGTCATGCATTTTTCCTTCAACACAAGCCCTGCAAACACGATCTTTGGCAAAGGAGACATTGTCTTTTAGTCCAAGGATGTGGCCACCCTTCTGGAGACTTTGCAAATTTCTCATGTTAACATGGGCTAAACGGCGATGCCATAGCCAAATTACGTCGACCTTCCGAATAGACACATCGGACCCGAAGTGGTTTTACCCAAGAAGTCCACCACATACAGGTCATTTTCGACGTATCCAACGAAAGCGACCTTTAGAGACTTGCTCCACAAGAGTACCACCAAATCATCATCAATAAAAACAACAAAACCCATCTTGCCAAGGGAACGAACAGAAAGAAGGTTGTTAGAAAGGGTCTCAACAAGCATGACGTCCACGAGAGAGATATCGTGGGCAACCACAACCTTGCCAAGACCCAATACCTTAGATTTAGACTTATCACCATAGGAGACTGTGATATTATCATGATTCGGACGCATCTCCGTGATGATCTCCTTGCTTCCGGTCATATGACTAGTGCAGCCACTATCCAGCACCCATTTTGACCCACCGGAAGCATAGCCCTGCAAGAGAATTACTTCTTGGTTTTAGGTACCCATTTTTCAGTGGGTCCTTTCTTGTTAGTAACAAGAGTCTTTGGGACCCAAATAGACCAAGCAATATATTCATCAAAAGGACCAACATAATAAGCATAAACATCGCCATAGTCATCACAAAAGAGTTCATAATTCGGATTGTGAGACCCTGCAAAACCAATATTATTAGTCTTGTCTTTTGTGACAATCTTCTCAATAGTGCTTGTATTTAATTGCACATTCTTGGTCTTGTTCTTCTTGGTTTTCTTCTTCTTGGACTTGGTGACATACCCAAGTCCCTCTTTACCATGATTTGACCTTTGCTTGCCAAGGACTTCATCAAGCACACCTTTTTCCTTTGTAGTGATGTCCTTGATCACTTCTTTTTCCACACTAGCATTTTTCTTGTTACTATATGTTGAGTTGGACGAGCTAGGAGTATCATATTTGGCCAATCGACTTTGAAGCTGATCATGTGACTCACTGAGAATAGAGAACTCATTTTTCAACGCCTTGTGAGCATTGTCAAGTTTCTCCAATTCCTCGGAGAGTCTATCATGAGCAGCCCCAAAGTCAATCCTTTCCTTCTTTAACTTCTTTGCTTTGGTGACAGCATTGTCACGTTCCTTAACAAGTTTAGTCACAATATCTTCATGTGACTCTTCCATAGACTCGAGCCTCTCTTCAAGAGAGACCCGAGCTTCTTCTTCTTCAAGAGCATTTTTTAGGGATGCAATTTCCATTGCATCCTCCCTTTCAATTCTGCCCTTTTCTTCGAGGAGTGCTTCGTTTTGGGCCAGCTGATCCATGAGAGCTTCAAAACGAACTTTGTGCTCACCTTGCAAGTTAGTGTAGAAATAATCCAAAGCAATAATCTCTTCTTTAACCTTAAGACTAGTAGGATCATCCATGTCTATCATAGTCTTGGAAAAAGAAGAGTTAGAAGAAGTTACCTCGGAGCTTCGTGCCATGAGGCAAGTAGCATTCTTGTTGATGATGTTTTTGTTCGGAGAGTCGAAGAGAGATGTTGATGTAGAAGTGGTGGCTATAGCAGCCACCTCTTGAGAGATATCGTCCTCGTCCTCATCTTCACTCCCCGATGAATATTCTTCTTGAGCCACTAGAACAATCTTTGGTTGCTTCTTGAAAGGAGCATTCTTCTTTACAAACTGTTTCTTACGTGGAGCTTTTGATTTGTCCTTGAAAATGAGTCTTCCTCCATTATCCTCTCTACTTTGATATGGACACTCAGCTCAAGTGCGCCCGGTCACCACAATTAAAGCATGTTCTCAGCTTGGGACCATTTTCTTTTCTTCCATAGGCTCCACTCTTGCGATCTAGTTCAGCTTTAGCCTTGGCTGGATCTTTCCAAAAGTTTCTTGCATAAAGAGCCAAGTATTGTCCGTGGATCCTTTTTATATCCTCGGGACAGTCCAGACCTTCTACCGAATATTCATCATGATCAATCACACTAGTCTTCAAGGCCATGTTGACCCCCTTTTGCATCCCCATAGCTCGAGCACGAGCATCTTCGGCATTCTTAGCAGCCACTTTGAAAGCGGCCATTTCTTGCATTACCTCATTGGATGACATGAGGTGATAGGTATGCCTTCCTTGGAGACTTTTCAAATCTGTGGGCTCAAATGGCATAAGAGCACTGACATACTTGCGCTTGATCCAAGCATCATCAACATGAGCTGCACCGTGGTTTCTAAAGGTTGTGGCTATTGCCTTGAGCCTCCTATACATGTCCTCGTGGTCTTCTCCATCCAGAATATAAAATCCTTCAGCTTCATTGCTCAAGGCATCATATCTATTCCTTCTCATACTTTCATTTCCGATGAAGAGCTCGGTGAGGGCATCCCAAGCTTCTTTAGCTGTGCTAAGATGCTGAATGTGTGGCATGTCTTTGTCACCCACACCAAGCTGTATCATGTGTAGAGCTGTAGCATTGAGTTGGCTATCGACCACTTCTCTTCTTGTGAGATTGTTGGGGTTTCCAACATGAAGACCATTTTCGATGATCTTCCACAGCTCTATGGAGGAACTGCACACATGAGATTTCATCAAAAATTGCCATTGAGAGAAAGTAGATGCTGAAAGTTTGGGTGGATCACCCCTATTATGTATATGTGGGTGAGGGATAGGCGGATCAGGGGAACACACATGAGAAACCTCATTGTATCCATCCTTACCGCTATCCTTTTTCGAGGAGGAGCTCTTGCTAGTATCATCACCAACCACTTCGTTATCTTTGGAAACAGTTTTACCCATTTCCTTGGATTGCGGAGTGGTATCCTCCGAGTTAGATGGAGGTGATGCTGAGGATGTGGAGAGACGCATTATCAATTGACGCATCTCTTCCATCTTAGCCTCCATTGAACTCACCAAGGTTGTTTCCAACGTCTTGAGATCATTCATGGTGACTACCTCCGGAGCATCACTCCCATCTACCTTGGAACCCATACTTCTCTTAGGCGGTTAAGCCCGAAATAAGAGCCGAGGCTCTGATACCAATTGAAATGGATCATATGGGCACCTAGAGGGGGGGGGGGGTGAATAAGTGCTAACCAATTTTTAATACTTTTTCAATTTTAGGCTTGACACAAAGTAAATTCTCTAGATATGCAACTACGAGAATTTCCCTATATGTAACCCTAACTACTAAGCACGTAAAAGAGGAGCGAGGAAACCGTAGTGGAGCACGCGGAGACACAGGGATTTGTTTTACCGTAGTTCCTTCCTTGTTAAGGGAAGTACATCTGCGTTGGAGGGTTGGGCGGTTCTAAGACCACCACGCCACAATAGGCCTCACCCTATTCTCCGATGGATCTCGCCACGAGAGGCCTGGTCCACCTTCTCCACTATTAGATCCCTTCGAGGCGGGAAATGGTGCCTTTTACAACACAATCGGGGCACACACCCACAACCGAATTGGGGGCTCCCGAGATGACAACAAGCTGCCACAAGAACAAGGTTTATCAATATAAACAAAAACGAGGATCTAGATATTTGCAAGAAATACTAGATCGGAGGTTCTCCAAATGAATGGAGAGGAGATGAAGCGCTTGATTGCTGATGATGAAGATCGAGTTCTCCTCCTTCGATTCCCAAAGGGATGGGGCCTTTGGGTGGATCTAGGTGGAGCACTCTTGGATGAAGCTTTCATATCTGATCTGGTCTTTTTCGTGATGAATCAAGAGTTCTGGCAGGAGGGGGAAGGCTGGCTTAAATACCCCCTCCCCAGATCTGGCCGTTGCACAACTTTGGGGGTGGATTATCCGCCCCCTGGGAAAACTCCGCCCCAAGGGCGGATTCTCCGGGGGAAAGTCCGCCCCCTCTCTGGGGCTTGCGCTTGAGGAACTTAGTGGAAATCTGGGGGGGGGGGATAATCCGGCCCCCTCCTGGGGCGGATTATCTGGCCACGCCGGAAAGTCCGACAGAAACTCCGCCCCCTCTATGGGGCTTGCGCCTTGGCGATGAGCAGGGGGGGGCGGATTATCCGGTGGGGCCGGAAAATCCGGCCAAAACTCCGCCCCCTTCTGGGGCTTGCGCCTGCTTGGGAAAAGGGAGGGGCGGATTATCCGCCCCTGGTGGGGCTGGATTATCCGCCCCCAAAGGCAGAGTTCTTTTCCCTTTGTTCTCAAATAGAGCTGCAACACTTCAACACACATAAAATGATCCTTGGTATTGTTATCTAACACACAAAACACTAGGGATTAAGAAATGTTCATTCATGCGTGCTTTCCGGAGCACAAAAAAATTCGAATTTTTTTGGGGCTATCCTGTTTTTAGACCCCGTTGATCAGTTCTAGACACTCGCCATCATAGTGATTTTTGACATCTCGGTTCGCTTTTCAGGGCGCCATATCATTATACCATTGTTAGTTGGGCTGTGTCGTGATATTGTTAGTGCTCTAGGCTCACGTCTCTAGTATGGTCTAGCCTAGGACCAGCACGGTACCGTCGTTCAACATATTTTCAACTTTGCATTGCTATTTTGATAATTGCTAACCATTTTACTAAGACTTCCCAGAGCTTCACAAATTTCTTCAGGTGTAGTGTCTCGACTCCTGGTAATCGCTTGGTTCAATCTCTGGACTACTATTTTTGCGGTTGCACGTCGCATTTTCCTTCTATTTGGTAAGAACTTTGTATATTGCTTGACGGATTACGTGTGCCTTTCACCATATTTCCATAGTTATAGTCATATACACCTATGATTTTTAAAGGACTAACCATAGCAGATACTTCACGTGACCCCGCAAAGATGAAGAACCAAGAGCTACATGCCCACTTCTCCGAGCTGTTGGTAGGACACACTGAAGATGTGTATGCAAGAATAGAGTAGTTCGGCAATAAGATCACCACCTCCATGGACAAGATCGGAGTACTCGATAAATCCTTCAACGACAAGCTAGACGCTCAGTTCAAGGAGGTTTTGGACAGATTGCCTGCACTTGCACCCGCCCCTGCTCGGTTGCACCTCGACAGGGCGCACGACGCATTCCGATCACGGGTCGTACTGTTGGTTCAGCTGCCGATGCACCTCAGGCTCCTACTGTTGCAGCTGATGCACCTTAGGCTTCCAATGCGGCTTCTACTGCAACCTTGGGGGACGACAATGGGTACTACTATGACTTCGACGTTGACGATATGTTTGACGAGGAGGTTGAACAACCTCCACATCCTGCTGGCAGACCGTGATATTACCACCGCAACGCTCACCCACCGGTACGTGATGATGATCATGTTACAAAGCTTAAATTAAATATTCCATCTTTTGAGGGTAAATATAATCCTAATGCATATCTTACATGGGAGATGGAAGTAGAACAATGTTTTGCATGTTTAAAATATCTCGAGAATATGCGTGTTAGTGCTGCTACATGTGAATTTACTAAAATTTGCTTCCTTTGGTGGTCTGAATATTGTCACTTAAATCCTACTACTATTCCTAGTACTTGGATTTCTTTAAAAACTGCTATGCGTGTTCGTTTTGTGCCTCCTACTTATCAATGTGATTTACTAAAGAACCTGACACATTTAGGACAAGGAAAAAATTCTGTAGAAGAGTATTATTTGGAATTGCAAACGGGGATGGTTCGGTGTGGTCTTGTTGAAACTACTGAACAAATGCTTGCACGTTTCTTTGGTGGATTAAACAAGGATATTCAACACATATTGGACTATAAGGAATATAATACCATCACTCGTTTGTTTCATCTTGCTTGCAAAGCTGAACGTGAAGTGCAGGATCGCCAAACATCATGGAGGAGGACAAATAATTTTGCAGGTCGCACATCCTCTTGGACATCCTGACAATCAGCGCCTTCTTCTCGTGATACTCCACCATCTTCTACCACATCCAAAGCCACCACAAGGCTTCCTTCAGTTGCAACTCCACTTGAAGGGAATATGCCTGAGAGGCAATAATAAAGTGGTTATTATCGTATTCCTTATTTATGATAAATGTTTATTTGCATGCTATAATTGTATTAATACGGAAACGTTAATACATGTGTGTTTAATAAACAAAAAGAAAGTTCCTAGTTATGCCTCTCTTATAAACTAGCTCGCTGATTAACAAGATGATCAAAGGTTTCCTACTCATGGACATTGGATGTTGTTAATAACGATGTCACAACATTGTTGGAATGATGTGATGAACATTCATCCAAAGTATAGCATTATGATCAAGGTCATTATGTTTATATTGCTATAACATCATACGAAGTAATCTCAGTCCTCAGACCATGAGATCATGTCAATCACTAACACCGGAAGAGTATCTTGATAACATCAAACGTCACACCATAACAGGGTGACTATAAAGATGGGTTCAGTGCTACGAATGTGTTATGTTGAGGCTCATGGATTAATAGTGGAATTTTTCCATCCCGATGATGGAGATATATACTCTGGGCCCTCTCGGTGATATCACATTAGTTAGCTTGCAAGCAAATGATTTAATCACTAGACTGTTATATCACGGGAACAAGAAACGAGTACATGTTGGTAACGAGATCTAACTAGGTATGGATATACCGATAATCAAATCTTGGACATGTAATATATCGCGAGACAAATGGATTGATTTACATGCGTATAAGGTTCGCACGATCATAGAAGTCATCGTTGAATATGTGGGAGTCATTACGGATCTCCAGGTCCCGCTGTTGATTATTGATCGGAGAGGGGTCTCGATCATTTCTACATTATTCGTGAACCGTAGGGTAACACTCTTAAGGGATACCGACATCATTTGGAGCAAATAATATGCCAGAGAAAGAAAAAGGAAAGAGCAGGAATTTATTTCACTAGACACCAGAACTGTTTCGGTTGAAATTGCTGAAACTGGTTCTGCATGTGAAATAGAAATGTTGTAAGGTGTTTTATGTGAATTTATTTTAGTTCAAGTAATTAACAAAATTCTGAATAAATAAATAAAAGAGTTTTATTTAATGAGAAATTGCATTAAATTTGGTGGAAATTTAATGGAGGTGAGTGGAATGAGTGGGTGGCTATTTATGTGAGTGGGAGCTCCACCCACATGAATGTGGCAGAGGTGGCGGCACCTCCATGGCTTCCACGCCATGGGAGGGTCTGCCCCCTCTCCCTATAAAAGGCACCCCACTCCCTCCTCTCATCTCACACCTCCTCGCGCAGGATCTCTCTCCCCCCTTTAGAATTCCCCCATGGTCTCGGATCAGCGAGATACATGTTCCCGGTGGCTTTTTCTAGAAGGATTTGTTGCTTCCGCTGCTTCTCTGGAGTGAGGGCGCGGAGGTTTTCGGGGTACCTGGGTGTGTGTGCGATCACAGATGCACCACTGTTTGCAGTGCTGGACTTGATGGAGCTGGACCGGCTGGACCAGATGGACTTCATCACGATCTTGAGATCAGAAAACGTTCGACTACATTATCCACGAGTACAACCTTGTTAATGCTATTCGGTCTTCGCGGGTATGTATTCTATGGATGTATATTCACCCGTTTCTTGTATCTAGTGTTGGAAATATGAGAAATTTACCAAGTGATTTATGCGAAATAAATAGCAAGTAAAACATGACTAGAATGATCAAAAGTAAACTAGCCAAGTAATCTGACAGAAAGTGTGCAGAGATTTGCAGATAGGTCGAAATAATCCGAACAAGATGAAGAAAGAAAACATACAACGGTGTGCCGGAGTTGGAGTTGTCATCCATGTGGTCGAGGAAGAGGTTATCGATGGTAGGGAAGAAGTCGTCGTTGGGGAAGATGTCGTCGGCATCGGTGAAGGAGTCCGTGATGAAGCCAGTAGTCACGCCGATAGCGCTCCCCAAAAACCTTATCGCCCTTCTCCCGTACAGGACTCGAAGAGGCGGGGTTCTGGAGGCCTACTATCCCGGCTCGCGGTGCACCCGCAAGACGGGATGGGGAAGAACTGGTGGCAGCTCAGTGCTCTGGAACTTGGAGGTGATGGTTCTAATATATGCCTGAGGAAAGGAGCGACCTTCTGCTCTTATAGGCATGGGTAGAGAGGCGACCAGGCGGTGTCGGAAAAGGAAACGAACAGGCAGCGACCGAAGCCAAACAACCTCCACTAAGTTCGAATTAAACCCCATTAGCACAAATTGTTCAAATTCTGCATACCCATTCATATACCAGTCATGCGTGGCAAAAAAGAACTCGGCTCGGCGAGATTCCCGCAACCCGCGGCGCGCGCGCGCGTCGTGACGAGGCATGGTGAGGCGGGCGGCGGAGGAGGAGGAGCGCGCGTGTGGGACTCTCTCCTTCTCCTTCTCATCCTTTTACCAAGTGGTAGGGGAGCCTCCCTTATAAGCTGGTGCAAACCTCCTTCAACTAGCAATGTGGGAATAAACATTTGTCCCACCTATTGCCATGCATGAATGGGCCACATGGGCCTCTAGAATTTTCAGGAATTATTTGAATGGAAAAAGGGCTGGGCTATTTGGGCCAAAATTCCAACAATCCCCCACCAGATCCCAGAGGCACATGTAATTTTCCTTTGGTTCCAAAACACTTTTTATATACCGATACTACAGTGGAGACTGTTAAGTTGAACTTCCACCTAGAATTCTATGCTACACTAGGCTGCGACTTGTATAGTGGACTATGCCTGGATCTGCAAGTTTGCTGCAACCTAGCTTCACACGAAGCCTTGACCGATACTGGGCTACCGTTGGACTTCCCCATGGGTGGAGCTTATGTGTCATACTTCATGGCCTTTCAGGAGTTTATTAGAGAGCACCCAACTCTCATAGACTGCAACGTTTGGCAGTTAGACTCATATAGGTGTGTTCTTCAAAAGATGTTCTACAGGACAACATCTCTACTTAAGATTAAGCCACTTAGAACACATTAAGATAAAAATCAACCTGCTGTGCAGAGTATAAAAGTATTGCATCTTTACAGAGTGGTGTTCATTAAAGTAAGGATACTTTCCTCTCAGTCTACCAACAGCTTGTCTCCCAATTCTAATTCACGGGATCTCCGATCACATAGATTGGTTTGCCACTTTGGAAAACTCATAGTGTGGGTCTCATACCCATATCCTTCGATGCATTTTCTATCACATTGCGTGATAGTCCCTTTGTGAAGGGATCTGCCAGGATCTTAGATGTTTGGATATAATCCAATGCAATAGCTCCGGAGTTTCTCATTTTCCTGACAGATTTTAGTCTCCTCTTCACATGTCTTGAGGACTTCATATTATCCTTAGAATTGTTCACCTTAATAGTCACAGTTTGATTATCACAGTTCATTGGAATTGCGGGTATAGGTTTTTCAACCATAGGTAAGTCCATCAAGAGTTCATGAAGCCACTCTGTTTCAACAGTGGTCGTGTCTAGTGCTGTGAGTTCTGCTTTCATAGTTGGCCTCGTTAAAATGGTCTGCTTGCAAGACTTCCAAGAAATAGCGCCAGCACCAAGTGTAAACACATATCCACTTGTGGCCTTTATCTCATCAGCATCAGATATCCAATTTGAATCACTATAACCCTCCAGTACACTGGGACACCCGGTATAGTGAATTCCATAGCTTGCAATGCCTTTTAGATAGCGCATGACTCTTTCAAGAGCTTGCCAATGATCATCTCCAGGATTTGAAACAAATCAACTGAGTTTGCTAACAGCAAACGCAATGTCAGGACTTATAGCGCTAGCCAAGTACATAAGCGAGCCAATTATTTGAGAGTATGTCAATTGATCTCTAACGGTGCCTTGATTCTTTCGAAGTAGCACACTAGGATCATACGGTGTTGGAGAAGACTTGCAGCCGCTATACCCAAAGCGACTCAAAATCTTGTCCACATAGTGAGACTGAAGAAGTGTGATCCCACTATCATCATCTCTCAACAGTTTGATGTTCAAGATAACATCAACTACTCCTAGATCCTTCATCTCAAAAGACTGAGATAAGAAATCCTTGACCTCCTCAATTATAGTAAGGTTGGTCCCAAAGATAAGCATGTCATCAACATACAAACATAGAATAACTCTTTCGCCCCACCATGGCGATAGTATACACACTTGTCAGCTTCGTTCACAACAAAGCCTGCAACAGTTAAGGTTTTATCAAACTTTTCGTGCCACTGCTTATGTGCTTGTTTAAGACCATATAAAGACTTCAGCAGCTTGCACACTTTTTTTTCTTGACCATTTACTACAAAACCATTTGGTTGATCCATATAAATTTCCTCATCTAGCTCTCCATTTAGGAAAGCCGTCTTAATGTCCATTTGATGGACGAAACGACCGTGTGAGGCAGCCAGAGAAAGTAGTACTCGAATGGTGGTCAATCTTGCTACAGGTGAGTAAGTGTCAAAGAAGTCTTCACCTTCCTTTTGGGTATAACCCTTGGCCACAAGCCTTGACTTGTACTTCTCAATAGTACCATCAGGCCTTAGTTTCTTCTTAAACACCCATTTACATCCTACAGGTTTGCACCCATAAGGACGATCAGTGATCTCCCATGTTTCATTAGCTAAAATGGAGTCCATATCACTACGGATGGCTTCCTTCCAGTAGTCAGCATTAGGAGATGCATAGGCTTGTGAAATAGAAGTGCGAGTATCATCCACGAGGTATACAACGAAATCATCACCAAAAGACTTTGTAGTCCTCTATCTCTATCTCCTTTTAGGAATTTCGTTATCCTCCTCCTCAGGATTTTCTAGGTGTTCGACTGGAATGATTGGTTCAGAAATTGTATCTAATTCCTGACTTGATGAGTTAGGCATATCCTTCATGGGAAATATATCCTCAAAGAAAGTTGCATCATTCGACTCCATGATTTTACCAACATGCATGTCTGGTACTCCAGATTTTACTACAAAGAATCGATAGCTAATGCTACGAAAAGCATATCCCAGAAATACACAGTCCATAGTTTTTGGTCCAAGCTTGCGCTTCTTGGGGACTGGCACATGAACTTTTGCCAAACAGCCCCAAGTTCGTAGATAAGAGAGATTTAACCTTTTCTTCTCCCATTATTCAAATGGAGTAATTTCTTTGTTCTTTGTGGGAACTCGGTTTAGGACATGACATGCGGTCAATAATGCCTCCCCCCACCATTCCTCAGAGAGACCTGATGTGTCTAACATGGTGTTAACCAAATCTGTCAGAGTGCGGTTCTTTCTTTCAGCTACCCCGTTTAACTGGGGTGAGTAGGGAGGCGTCCTCTCATGGATTATACCATGTTCCGCACAAAAGGAGTAAAACTCGTTGGAAAAATACTCTCCACCACGATCAGACCTAAGCCTCTTAATCTTTCGATCAAGTTGGTTTTCCGCTTCAGCTTTATAGACTTTGAAGAAACTCAAAGCCTCATCTTTTGTTTTCATAAGATACACATGATAGTATCTCGTAGAGTCATCGATTAACGTCATAAAATATTTCTTTCCACCTTTTGTCAACACACCATTCATCTCACAAAAATCAGAATGTATGAGTTCTAGTGGTGCCAAATTTCTCACCTCTGCAGTCGTATGTGACTTGCGAGGTTGTTTTCCTTGCACACGGGCTAGGCACTTAGATCCTTTGATAGTAGTGAAGTTTGGGATTAAATTTATTTTAGATAACCATGTCATGCAACCAAAATTAACATGACAAAGACGTGAATGCCAAACATTTGATATAAGATCAGATGAAACATGATTCACAACTTTATTACAAACATCTGATAATGACAGGAAGAATAGACCTCCGCACTCATATCCTTTACCAATAAAAGTACCAAACTTAGATAGTACAAACTTATTAGACTCAAAAACAATCTTGTAGCCATCACGACATAGAAGAGATACGCTAACAAGATTCTTATTTATTGAGGGAACATGATGCACGTTCTTCAGGCGTACGGTCTTTCCCGAAGTGAACTTCAGATCGACCGTACCAACACCATGAATAGAAGCATGTGAGCCGTTCCCCATCAGCATGTACTGAGTCCCTTTGACCTGATTTGAAGAAAACATGGAAATGTCAGAACAATCATGTACATTAGCGCCCGTGTCGATCCACCAATCAGGAGAATGACATAATGATAGAATAGTAGGTAATATACCATACCCAACATCCTTCATCTCAACGTCGCCCATGACAATATTAGCGGTCTTGCCGCTCTTCCCATGCTGGCGTCTGTCATAGCGGTTGGGGAAGCTAGGAGCTCAGTGATCATGATCACCGCACACATGACAGAAACCTTTCTTCTTATCAGTCTTCTTCTTGAAATTGGTAAACTGCGAGGGCTTGTTCTTTCCATCGAACTTGCCATTTCCATCAAACTTGCTCTTGTTCTTGAACTTGTGGGACTGGAAGTTCTTTTTCTGTACCAAGTTGGCACTTGAACCTCCCTCAACAACTCGAGCACGTGTGTCTTTTGATCTCGCCTTCTCTTCCACATCAAGAGTCCCAATGATATCCGATACGTAAAAATCCCGTCTCTTGTGCTTCAGAGAAGTAGCAAAGTTCCTCCATGAATGGGGAAGCTTGGCAATAATGCCCCCGACAACGAACTTGTCTGGTAACACACAGGAGAAGTACTCAAGCTCCTTGGCCAGTGCCTGTATCTCATGAGCCTGCTCAACGACGGAGCGGTCATCAGACATCTTGAAGTCATAGAATTGCTCCATGATATACAGTTCATTGCCAGCGTCCGAGACCCCAAACTTGGCCTCGAGAGCAGCCCACATGTCCTTGCCATTATCAAATGACATATAGGGTTCAACAATGTTCTCCCCAAGAACAGACAACGTAGCAGCCCTAAACAGCTTGTTAGATTTCTGAAAAACTTGCTCCCATGCAGGAGTAAGCTCTCCCTCAGGCTTGCCAAGATTGGCGTCATAGTAGTTCATGTTCTCAAATCAGAGAACTGCTCTCACGCGCCATCTCTTATAGTGCGTACCCTCAAAAACAGGTGGCTTCATAGATGCCACGAAACCACTTAGAGTAAATTGCCTATAATAAGGTTTTTAGATTGTTGGAAATATGAGCAATTTACCAAGTGATTTATGTGAAATAAATAGCAGGTAAAACATGACTAGAATGATCGAAAGTAAACTAAATCTGACAGAAAGTGTGCAGAGAGTTGCAGATAGATCAAAATAATCCGAACACGATGAAGAAAGAAAACATACATCAGTGTGCCGGAGTTGGAGTTATCACCCATGTCGTTGAGGAAGAGTTTCTCGATGGTAGGGAAGAAGTCATCGTTGGGGAAGATGTCGTCGGCGTCGGTGAAGGAGTCCGTGATGAAGCCAGTAGTCACACCGATAGCGCTCCCTAAAAACTTTATTGCCCTTCTCCCGTACAGGACACGAAGAGGCGGGGTTCTAGAGGCCTACTGTCCCGGCTCGCGGTGCACGCCACAAGACGGGATGGGGAAGAACTGGTGGCAGCTCACTGCTCTGGAACTTGGAGGTGATGGTTTTGATAGATGCCTGAGGAAAGAAGCGACCTTCTGCTCTTATAGGCACAGGTAGACAGGCGAACAGGCGGCGTTGGAAGAGGAAACGAACAGGCAGCGACCAAAGCCAAACAACCTCCACTAAGTTCAAATTAAACCCCATTAGCGCAGACTGTTCAAATTCTGCACACCCGTTCATATACCAGTCATGCGTGGCAAAAACTAACTCGGGTCAACGATATTCCCGCAACCCGCGGCGAGGCGTGTCGTGGCGTGTAGTGGCGAGGCGAGGCGGGCGGCGGAGGAGGAGGAGCATGCGTGTGGGATTCTCTCTCCTTCTCCTTCTCATCCTTTTACCAAGTGGTAGGAGAGACTCCCTTATAAGCTGGTGCAAACCTCCTTCAACTAGCAATGTGGGACTAAACATTTGTCCCACCTCTTGCCATGCATGAATGGGCCACATGGGCCTCTAGGATTTTCAGGAATTATTGGAATGGAAAAAGGGCTGGTCTATTTGGGCCAAAATTCCAACATATAGTAGATAGATCTTGGTACTTAGTTCCCATCGTAGGAAATTTTTTGTTTTCTATGTTGTGAACCCTACAATGGTATTAGAGCCGGATCTATGCGTAGATGCTTTGCACGGGTAGTACACACATATATATATATGTGGGTGATGATGATCATTTTATTGCTTCTTAGTTATACTTTGGATATTGGTGGCATAGTGGGATGAAGCGGCCGGGACAAACTTTACATGTCCTCGCACAGGAGACCTGTTCCACGCTTGACATGCAGCTAGTTTTGCATAAGTGGCTAGCGGGTGTCTGTATCTCCTACTATAGTCAATATATAATTTGCAACGAGTTGTCAACAATTTGGTTATCCTCGTTGTGGTTCATGTTCGTAGTTAAGAACGGTTCTATCTTCGAAAGCCCTAAGCCACGTAAAACTTGCAATTGATAAATTAGAGGCATCTAGTTTAGATTGTTTCTGGGCTAGTGTCATGATATGGTGATGTTGTAAGTGAAAGTATAAGTCGACACTCTTACAACACACATAACGTGTAAGTTCCATAGACCTTGTCCTTACACATAAAGGAATGATGAGGATCATACCACGATGCACATGATGGAAATCAAGTGCAAGAACCATATCATTTCACTTTTTAACATGTGATGTTTGTTGCATCTTATATTGCTAGTTTGGCATTTTATTAGCATAATAAGATGATCCCTCATTTAGATATCAAGATAAAAATATGTTCTTCCTTAAGTATGCACCGACAATGTTTTGCCGCTTCAAGACATCACGTGATGATCGGGTGTACTTGAATCCACGAGCATATCTCGGGTGTAAGACAGTTACACACGCGAATACTAAGGTTCTTACTTGGCGAGCCTAGCATGTACAGACATGGCCTCAGAACACGGATCGAAAGGTTAAGCATGAGTCATATGTTTTGACATGATGACCATATGGATGCTCGCCTTTGAAGCTACACCGACTCACATGATGATCGAACTTGGTGTAGTGGATTTGGTTCATGTAATCACCGAAAAGACACGAGGGATGTCGTTTTTGAGTGGGAGTTCATTTCTAATTTGGATTAGTAGAACTCAATTTATCATAAATTAAATCAAAGTGAATTTGCATAATTTGTTGTAGTCATTGGCATTCGTTCACCACCTTATGATTAGTTGTAATTGAGATAATAGAACTATAGAATTCTAGATATTTACTTTACGAACTGGTATCGTATTGTGTTGAGTGTCAATCTAAATTTTAAAGTCCTATTGCAAAATTTCAGCAAACTCTGTTTACTCCGTGAAATTTAATAATTGTATTAAATCGAGAGTAACAATTCCAGTGTTAGTATCTTAAATATCATGTTTGCCTCCATGATTCTTGATTGTTTTAATATCAAGTTTATCTAGGAGCTGAAAGAATTGTTTCAGAAACCATCATGTGTGGAAAATATAACGATATTTGAAACATCCTATGATAGAGTATAGTCATGTTTTGGTTGCAATATGATAGAGTATAGTATATGTTCTCATATTGGATGAGAATTTTCAAAGGTTGGAGATGCTAGACATCCTAATCATCCAAAAGGGTTTTGGAAAGTAATGTTATACTCACGGTTCGCCTTTCTAAGCTACATTAACTTGATCATGAAAGTCGTCATGATAAGGATGAATAGAAGATGAATGTAAAGTGTTTACTACACTAAAAGAATACTAAAGAATGGATTTTGAAAGAATGCCGATCATTTGATGATGGTGATCTACTTCAAAGTGCAAGTCCAATGGTATTAGTATTTGAATATACATGCTTTGGACTATGTGTCATGTATATGGCTCCACTATTGATGTTGATAGATTCTTTTAAAAAGGAGAAGGAAATGCTGAAAGAGAATCTATAAATAATATTTGGCAAAAAAAGAAAATACTGGAAATATCCAGAGGTATATAGATGATATACATGTTATGGTTGTATTCTTTGCTTGTTAAACAATGTGGTTCTTGGGTATTGGATACCGAATTGGTTGGTATGATTTCATACAGAACGATGCAATTCATGAACTACAATAGCCTAAGTAACTAGTAAGAGAATATGTGATGATGATCATCGAAAACAAACAAGCCGTTGTTTGTATTTCTCGTTGACATCAAAGCTTGCCTTCAAGATTTTTTTAATAATAGTTATTTAAATCAGGTATTATGAGAACAAAGATTGTTCAAATAATTACCATATTCCATATAATATGGATGATTTACAAATCTAGTTGGAGAAATCAAATCCATAAAACTAATGCTAAAATATCGCAAGACAAATGATTGAAAGATCACTTACGAAGTGACATTGTCGTTTCAATTATATTGGAACCAAAACATGAAGAATCTCCATATTCATGGATTTTTGGAGTCTTTGGTTTGATCAAGTGACACTTGTGAGACTTTCCTCGGGATAATTAAAACTTCGTTCAAAAAGGCCAAAGAAGAACGATCTACTAAATTATTGGAATTTATACATATCGATGTATGTAATCCATTATGTGTAGTCGTAAGCGATGGATTTCAACTTCATATGCTTTCTCCGGAAATTTGAGTGAATAGTCACTTAATGAGAAAGAACTATAAAATATTTGAAAACGTTCAAAGACTTTCAAGATGAAGTGGAAAATCATTGTAACAAGAAAATAAATGATTTATGATTTTATAATAAAGGGATTTATTTGAGTTGCAAGTATAACAAGAAACTAAATGACTTATGATTTTATCATAAAGGGATTTATTTGTGTTGCAAGTTTAGCAAAACACCTAGATTTACATCTCCCGAAACACCGTAGGAATATGGAGTGTTTGAGATTTGTCATGAAACCTTGTTTGACATGGTTGGATCAAAGGTGTTATTTATAAAACTGCCATTATGTTTTAAAAGATTAAAAGCTTTAGAGACTACCGCTTTTAGACTAAAAAGAGCTCCATCTTGATCTGTTGAAATGACACCATGTAACTTATGGTTTGGGGTAAAACCCAAGTTGTCCTTTCTTAAATTTTGGTATACTAAGCATAAGTAAGATGTTTACAACCAAAGTCGGATGAGCATGTCTTTGTAGGTTATTTCGAATAACCATTGGGTATTCCTCCATAACACCGAGGACAAAAGAGTTTGTCGCTTGAAACTTGAAGTTTCTTGAAAAAGGAATTTTTCGCAAAAGTTAAGTGGGAGGACAATAGAACTTTGATAAGGTTAACGAACCTTAGCTATATGTGCTGAGTTGCACAGCGCCGGAAAATGTTCCAGCGGCAGCCACAATGCTCATGGATCACGTGCCTCAAAGGTTATGGTCACGGAGGTCTAAGTTCCTATTGAACCAAGTAGGTCGGATAAACAATCAAATGCTGAAATTTGAGAGTAAATCACTGTTGTTTGACAATGATGAACCGACTACATGCAAAATAGCTTGAAGCCACAAAATCCGTGATAATTCCATACACGAGAAATCAAGTTTTTTGAACTTGGAAGACCCTCCGGAAAGGTGTAAAACCTATCGGTCGTATTTAGATCTATAAAAAAATAGACATGGATGTTTCACATCTATGAAATAGTTGACATGTCGTAAAGTTTTTTTTCGACAATGTTCAAGGAGTTGACTATGACAAGATTTGATCTTTCATAGTGATATTTAGTCTGGACGGATTAATGTAGCAACCACTACATATAATTTGGTATATGCTAGTTGAACAAACAAAACAAAGTTCTTCTAATAGAATGGTTACCTAGGACGTGTACACAACATGATCCAAAGGGTTTTGTTAATTCAAAGATGCTAAAAAGGGGCATGCAAACTTTAATGGTTGAAGTAAGCATCACGGAGTTGGAATCTTCACCGTGATGAAACTGTTAAAGGAGTTTTCATCAGGAGACGATGAAGATGCTTGCATTTGCAAGAAATTAAGTGGGAGCGCTGAGACATATTTATAATACATTATGTGGAGGACATATTGTTGATTGGAAATGATGTATCTTTTATTGACAAAGATTACGAATTTCATTTCTAAGAAAGACTTAGGCAAAACCCGAATATTTAGCATGAATGTCTACATGGTTAGACAGTAACGCTAATATGGTCGTGCCAAACGTACATATATGAAATCACAAGATTCAAGTGTATAGACACTTGATAAGTGAAACAAGATTCAACTGCTTTGACACTTGATGAGTGAAATCACAAGAATGTTTTGATCAATCATACCATGATATGTACACATCCAGATATGTCCTATGCACTAAGTGTTATGAGCATATACCAGAATGAATCATAAAATGATCATTGGACGATAGTAAGGATATTCTTATAATCTTTTGGAAGAATTAATAATATATTCCATTAGTATAAGAGACAAATAGTTCATTGTAAAGCATTACATTGATACTAGTTTTGTCACAAGATACAAATTAAGTTTATCTCAATTTAAACTATGGGTGGCACAATGAAATGGAAAGAAAGTTTCCATGATGGATTTGGATGAATTCCAAAGTTAAGACATTGTGACGGATACTATAACAAAAGGCTAAGTATATGACTGCTACAGTAGCAGCAAAGGAGGGCATTTGTGTCAAGTAGTTTGTTACCAAACTAAGGTGTGGTTCGCAACGGGCTAACACTAAAGATATATTGTACGACAATAGTATCGACATTATTTAACCCCAAGGAACTAAAGGTCTCACCAAAAGACCAAATTTATACAATGCCATCTCATTAAGAGAATGAGTGATGCGTGAAGACGCAAAAACAAGCAAATACACACAAACCTGAAAGCGCCAGATCCATAGATTATGTTAACCACTTGCAACTGCGTATATGGAACAGCAGAAAGCCATAGGTGTTCAATACGCAAAGTTTTCAAACTAGATTATTTATAATCAAACTAGGTGCAAGTGGGAGACTGAAGGGAATATGCCCGAGAGGCAATAATAAAGTGGTTATTATCGTATTCCTTATTTATGATAAATGTTTATTTTGCATGCTATAATTGTATTAATACGGAAACGTTAATACATGTGTGTTTAATAAACAAAAATAAAGTTCCTAGTTATGCCTCTCTTATAAACTAGCTCGTTGATTAACAAGATGATCAAAGGTTTCCTGATCATGGACATTGGATGTTGTTAATAACAAGGTCACAACATTGTTGGAATCATGTGATCAACATTCATCCGAAGTATATCATTACGATCAAGGTCATTGTGTTTATATTGCTATAACATCATACGAAGTAATCTTAGTCCTTACACCATGAGATCATGTCAATCACTAACACCGGAAGAGTATCTTGATAACATCAAACGTCACACCATAACAGGGTGACTATAAAGATGGGTTCAGTGCTACGAAGGTGTTATGTTGAAGCTCATGGATTGAGAGTGGAATTTGTCCATCCCGATGAAGGAGATATATACTCTGGGACCTCTCGGTGGTATCACATTAGTTAGCTTGCAAGCAAGTGATTTGATCACTAGAATGTTATATCACGGGAACAAGAAAAGAGTACATGTCGGTAACGAGATCAAACTAGGTATGGACATACCGATGATCGAATCTCAGACATGTAATATATCGCGAGACAAAGGGATTGAGTTACATGCGTATAAGTTTCACACGATCACGGAATTCATCGTTGAATATGTGGGAGTCATTACGGATCTCCAGGTCCCGCTGCTGATTATTGATAGGAGAGGGGTCTCGATCATGTCTACATTATTTGTGAACCGTAGGGTGACACACTTAAGGGATACTGACACCATTTGGAACAAATAATATGCTAGAGAAAGAAAAAGGAAAGCGCCTGAATTTATTTCACTAGACACCGGAACTGTTTCGGTTGAAATTGCTGAAACTGGTTCTGCATGTGAAATTGAAATGTTGTAAGGGTTTTTATGTGAATCTTTGTTAATTCAAGTAATTAAAAAAATTCTGAATAAATAAATAAAAGAGTTTTATTTAATGAGAGATTGCATTAAATTTGGTGGAAATTTAATGGAGGTGAGTGGAATTTTGAGTGGGTGGCTATTTATGTGAGTGGGAGCTCCACCCACATGAATGTGGAAGAGGTGGGGGCACCTCCATGGTTGCCACACCATGGGAGGGGGCAGCCCCCTCTCCCTATAAAAGGCACCCCACTCCCTCCTCTCATCTCACACCTCCTCGCGAAGGATCTCTCTCCCCCCTTTAGAATTCCCCCATGGTCTCGGATCAGCAAGATACATGTTCTCGGTGGCTTTTTCTGTAAGGATTTGTTGCTTCTGCTGCTTCACTGGAGCGAGGGCGTGGAGGTTGTAGGGGTACCCGGACGTGTGTGCGATCACGGATGCACCACTGCTTTGCGGTGCTGGACTTGATGGTGCTGGACCGGCTGGACCAGATGGACTTCATCACGATCTTGAGATCGGCAAGCGTTCGACTACATAATCCACGAGTACAACCTTGTTAACGCTATTCAGTCTTTGAGGGTATGTATTCTATGGATGTATATCCACCCGTTGCTTGTATCTAGTACATAGATCTTGGTACTTAGTTCCCATCATAGGAATTTTTTTGTTTTCTATGTTGCGAACCCTACACCACTATCATCCAATGCTCCTTCTTGTAGTGCATCTTCTATGGCTTCCATAGGCAAAAAAGGATATAGAATTCCGCAAGTGCTGGGGTTATGGTCATATTGAGCGACAGTGCACAACACAGCGTGTTATGATGGTGCGTGATGATGGTGAATTTGATTCATCAAGGGACTTTGATGAAGATACATTAGCTCTTATTTCTGCTCTAGATGGAGATAATTTAGATTTTGAAGAAGAGATAGAGATAATGGGAGATGAAATTGCTAATCAATACAAGAGCTTAGTGGCAAAACGTGTGTTGAGTGTGCAATTGAGAAAATTTGAGCATGATCAATGCCACAACCTGTTCCAAACATGCGGTGTTGTCAAGGAAATAGCTATACGGATAATCATTGATGGAGGGAGTTGTAATAATCTGGCTAGTGTTGACATGGTAGAGAAGCGTGCATTTTACTATTGGTACATATTCTGATTTTGTTGATTGTGATGTTGTACCTATGCAAGATTGTTCTTTGTTACTTGGTAGACCATGGCAATTTGATAGAGAATCTGTTCATAATGCAAAACTAATCACTATTCTCTTATGCATGATGGAAATAAAATTGGTCTAAAACCTATGACTCCCGAACATATTTTAAAAGATGATCTTGCTAGAGCTAGTAGAGCTAAAACTGAGGAAAAAACTAAAAGTGAGAATCAGATTATTGCTACAGATTTTGTACCACCAAATAACACTAAATCTGATTCTAAACATGCTTGCAAATAAAATTGATATTGCTGAACTAGATGTAAACAATACTCAATGTTATTCAATTGTCTGCAAAGAGGTTTTGTTTTAATTTGAGGATATGCCTCCTTCTTTTCCACCTGCTGCTGCTAACCTTTTGCAGGAATATGAGGACATTTTTCCCGCTGAGATGCCACCAGGACTACCTCCTATTAGAGAAATTGAGCACCAAATTGATCTAATTCCCGGTGCTATGTTGCCCAACCGCGCGCCATATCGAACCAATCCAGAGGACAAAAGAGATACAATGCCAAATTCAGGAACTACTCGACATAGATCATATTCGTGACTCCCTAAGCCCATGTGTTGTTCCTATTATTTTGGTACCTAAGAAAGATGGTTTTTCGCACATGTGTACTGATTGTAGAGCTATCAATAATATTACTATTGGATATCGTCATCCTATTCCATGTTTAGATGACATGCTTGATGAATTGAGTGGCTCTACCATGTTTTCTAAAGTTGATTTGCGTAGTGGTTACCACCAGATTCATATGAAATTGGGAGATGAATGGAAAACTGCATTTAAAAATAAGTTTGGTTTATATGAGTGGTTAGTGATGCCGTTTGGTTTAACTAATGCAACAAGCACATTTATGAGATTAATGAACGAAGTTTTACGTGCTTTCATTGGACGTTTTGTGGTAGTCTAGTTTGATGATATTCTGATTTATAGAAAATCTTTAGAGGATCATTTGGAACATTTAAGTGCTGTTTTCAATGCTTTACGCGATGCATGTTTGTTTGGTAATCATGAGAAGTGCAATTTTTGCTCCGATCGAGTTGAGTTTCTTGGTTATGTTGTTACAACACAGGGTATTGAAGTGGATCCATCCAAGATCGAAGCTATTGAGAATTGGCCGCAGCCCAAGACGGTCACACAAGTGAGGAGTTTTCTTGGCCTCGCTGGTTTTTATAGGCGCTTGATACATCCAATTGCATCACCATTCTATATCATAATTTGCCTCTATTCATTAATCATATTAAGAGGTGTTACTTATGTCTTTTCATCTGTTTTTGCATGTTGGATGATTCTTGGAGGATGAACTACCGGAGTCAGGATTTTGATGGAAAAAGAGGTGTTTTGATGCAATTTCATGAAGATCAGAAAAATATCAGAAAAACTATGGAAAAACCTATTTCCCCAGAATACGAAGAATGCTAGAAGGGGAGGCGGAGATGGGCCACAGGGGGCCCACACCCCCAGGCACGGGCCACCCCTAGGCCGCGCCTACAGGGGGTGTGGCCCACCTTTAGCTCCGCCCTCTCGCCTATATCTTCTCCTCAGAACCCTATGTAGCACTACGGTTCTGAAAAGACCGTAGCTTCTATGTGACATGCCAATCCCTGGATCGAGTCATTGGCCCACAATAGAATAAAGATGAATAACATAGCAAAATATCCGTGCATCATAAATAACGATGATCCAGAGTATCATTATTACAATAAAGGCTTAGCCCAAGGCTAGCTTAGCTTAATCAAGTAGCAATAAGAATAAAATAATTCCTTCATTCTTCAAATTGCCCACAAGTGAACAAGTGCCGAGTGGAGTACCGTGGCCTAAATCGATCACTTGGAATCGGAATATCCTGCAACATGAAACGTAGAAGCCTCGAAGGGTCAATACATGGAATGTATGGCAAGTAGAGCATTTAAAGGAGACAATAGAGCTAACATCTACATGCATATTTGGCAAGTGGAGTTGTGGCTAGCTTGCATTTGCAAATACCTTTGTCCTACTTTCATAAACAGTTTTTGATTTTCTTTGAAAAGATCCCAATTAAGTTAACCCATCAACATTAAAGAAATTAGGAAATTAGAATGAGCGAGAAACATATCATGAAATCAATATCAGGCAACTCAGATGTCCATAACCGTTAACACGGCTAATCGATTAGTTTATACACCCTGCAGGGGTTAGTACACTTTACCCATGTGACTTGGCCAGCCCAGCTCGTAATACCACTCTCATATTGGGTGATGATAGGGAGAAGTCCAAGAAGGGTCCGTTCGGGAAGTAGCTCCCCAAACCCGACACGCACCGGTCCAACCTACCAAATCTACATCTCTGGATACATGGGTTCGAGTTACCACAACCTACTGAGTCCAACCAACCGCCCATTCCATTATTGGCACATGGCTGTACACGTAAGCTACAAAATAAATAAGTCAATCATTTTCTCTTGATACCTGGGTGACTTTCCGCAATGATACCACAAAAAATTATCAATCCCATCACACCCAGGAGCTTCATTGATTAAGTTGTTTTTAGTTTTCACAAACCAACACATTTAGAAACACCTCTCAGTGATGTAACCCAGCCCTCGTTCATCACAGCATGGTAAGCACAACTACCAACGGTGGCTCATCTACAGGAAATCTCTACCACATAATAGGACATAGCATAGCGATAGTACTTTCCTATACATGCATCTACAATACATGCATCTACAATACATGCATCTACAAAACACACGACAATGAATTGAAAATAGTAGGACAATGACATGAACAAAGTATCATCTACTTGCCTTGGCTGTAGCGGTCGAACGAACAATCCACACACGAGCAAGCCTTGCACTCGTCACAATCTACACGATACAATTGCAATCACATAAACAAACCATACACAATCATATACAAGCAATGATAATGCAAGATGTATGCATGACAAGTTGAACATTGCTACAGTAGCTTCATATATTCTTATTCAGTATACCTACTATATGCTTGCATGGAAAACATTTTAAGTGCATAGAAAACAAGGCATGCAATTTTAAATGCCCAACCAATTGAGCTAGAACCCAAATATTTAGCCACTGTTAATAAGCTATTTGTAAAATCTTGGAAAAATATCCACTGTGTAGACAACCTAAAGTAGAACCAGTACCAGTTGGAATCACTCAAAAAGGATTTATATAATTCCCTGAGTAATTTAAATACTCCAGTAAGCCTTTTTATAGATTCTGCAAATTCCAATACTGTAGGTCTACCTTTTTAATTCACTGTAAGATTCCACTTGTTCTACTGATTTCAGGGACATCTTATTGGCAATTTTTGGAGTTGTAGAACTTTTACTATGAATTTAATACTCTATAAAGGACATTAACTCATTTAATTAACCAAGACAAATCCTTGCTACAAAAGCATAAAACAACTGTACAGCAATATTCTACGTGAGACACTGAATCCATACATATTTTATTTGCAATTTTTGGCGCAGTAGATTATTTTCTATGGATTTTACAAGTTCCATCTAAAATCTGCCAAAATAATTAGAATTAAAATTAAATAGTCAAACTTGACCGTTTGACTACGCCGACGTGACGCTGACCAGTCAGCGCCCTGGGCTGACTAATCAACGGTCCATCTGGACCGTTGTATGCTGATCGAACGTCAAAGGGAGGTCGCGAAGGGGGGCTCACTGGGGCGGCGTCGGGGTCGACGGCGAGGCTTCTCCGGCGGGGTGGCGTACGGTGTGCGGGGTGCGACGCTGAAGCTCAAGGCAGCGATGGTGGGACATCTTGCGTCTGCGGGCGACAACGATCATCGACTGGAGTGGCGGGCGGCGTCAGTGGCGACGGCGGCGGCTCGCGGTGGCGTCGGCCTGCGGGGAAAGAGAGGTAGGCGGTCAGCGGATGGCGGCTGTGATCCTCAGCGGGTGAGCGAGGCGAGGGGGAGGCGCGGGCGGCAGCGGCGCGAGCTTACCGCGACAGTGGCGTCGGCGGCGGCGGTGAACTCCGGCGAGGAATCGCGGGTAGATGGGGGCAGCGTTGGCGAGGGTTTTTTGGGGGTTTAGGAGGGGAGAGCGAGGGCTATAAGAGGGGGGGTGGTGCTCGGGCACGCGGAGGCGTCGATTCTGCGCTGAGTCGGCCTCGGCGTCCGTGCCAGCGCCGGCCCCGCGCTGACGTGTGGGCCCCGGCTGGCAGTGGCGCGGGGTGCTGGGCCGGGAGCGGCGGCTCGCTGTTATCTGCCGTGCGGGCGGCGCTGCTGCTGCGGCTGCGGGGCTGGTAGGCCCCGGCTGGCCGCGGCGGGCTGGCTGCTGGCTCGCCCGTTTCTCTCTTTTTTTATTTTTCTTTTCTTTTTCCTGATGAATTTTCTTAACTGAATTTCTATGAGAAACTGTCTAAAGTTAAGTCAAAATTTTAGATTGCCATAACATTTGCGACGAAGCTCCGATTGAGGCGATTCAAAGTGCTACGGGTTCGTGACGGAACCCTTTACGCACCTATGCCATCCAAACAACTAAAATGTACTATTTTTAACAGAAGCATGGTAAAACCGAGCACTCGAGTGTAGGTGTCAAAAAGCAATTGCAACTAAATTGTTTTGTCAAAACCTTTTCAAACTGAATTTTTGCAATGATGATCATGATGTAATGACATGTATGCTATGCAGTACCAAATCTAAAATTTGGGATGTGACACCCTAATACATGGGGAGGGACCACAGAAAGATTCCGCCGCCTCTACGGGGTAGAAAACACCGAGAGAGAAAGAGCTCTCCGGCAGTCAGATTTCTGATGGGGAAATTCCTTCCCGAGAGGGGAGATCGTCACGGTCAACACCATCATCAAGCTAGACTTCATCGGGATCATCATTATCATCCACACCATCATATCCACCAGCACCATCATCATCACTCCATCTCGCTGTAACAATTGTGTTGAATACTTGCATAGTTCTTAGGGGAAACTTTTCCGGTAGTGGACATGGGAGAAGTCATGTTGTTAGTAGTGGATTGGTGTTGAGATATTATTCAATGGTTTAGTATTTAAGTTGTGGTGCTATTCTTCTAGTGGTGTCATGTGAACGTCGACTACATGATACTTCACCTTTTATGGGTCTAGGGGAATGAATTGTGTATTTGGCTACGAATTATGGGGTTGCCGGAGTGACAGAAACCTGAACCCCCGTTAGGACACCATTGCACAAGGGAGTGTAGGATCTCAGAGTTTAAGGCTGTGGTTAGGTTATACCTTAATTGCTTTCTTGTAGTTGCGGATGCTTGCAAGGGGTTTAATCACAAGTATGTATTAGTCCAAGTAAGGTCGGTACATTAGCATAGGTTCACCCACACAACACTTACAAAACCAAAGAAGACTACTCAGCTATATGAAGCAAAAGAACTTGACAGAATTCCCATGTGTCCTCATGAACGTTTGGACCTTATAAGTATTTCCACCGGCTTGTCCTTTGATAAGAAAGGATTGGGACACTTGATGCAATTGTTCGTTTTCTTTATTACTTGCACTTTATTTCTTTTCTTTATCAGAAACCCCCTAAAAATCCCTTTGCTAAGTATTTACAGAGATTTCCTGCTCCATACCACTAGTCAACACCTTCTACTCCTCGTTGGGATCGACACTCCTATTTATCAAAAGTACTACGATACACCTCCTATACTTGTGGGTTATCAAGACTATTTTCTGGTGCCATTGCTAGGGAGTAAAGCGCTATTGAAGAGTGGAACTGGTAAAGGAAACTTCTACTGTGAGTATTGCTTTTTATTTCTGTTTGTTACTTTGTTTCCAATATGGATAACCCACTTGGTTTTCTGTTCGGGAAAACTACTACCACTGTTAGGGTAGTAGATGAACCACCCCAGGGCCTACTCGACGCTGGCCTCCACTCCCTCTTCCTCGATGCCGGCACCTACCCTCAGACTCCACCGCCTCCTCCTCGACGCTGGCCCCTGCCACCGGCCTCAACCGCGACCTCCAGCGGCGGCCCATTGAGGATCTCGACCGCGGCCATCAGGCGGCCATTTGAGGAGCTTACTGAGACCTCCATGCAGCAGCCCGTTGAGGATGGGCTCTACAGTGACCTCCTGACCGCGACCTCCTCTCGCCGGCGGCTACTCTCGCCGGAGCCCAAGATGAACATCCTAGGGACCCGATTGCTTTTATGTTTTGTATCCAGGGACCTCTGTGTAAAAATTTCATGTCCAACTTGTTTTAACTCAGAAAAGCTACCAAACAACATCTGAGCTGAGCTTGTTTTAGCAAACCCGGGATACCAAACAAGTGAGGAAATCTGAGTTAAGCTTGTCTAAGGGTAGCATGTATGAGAGGAGATGGGGATTTTGAGTAGCCCCAGGCAACCAAACACACCCATAGAGGATGAGCACATTGTATTCTGTGAAGACGCTTCTAATATTATCTCTCATCCTAGTAAATCTAGAAAATCTAGTGTCCCTGTGCTTTCGGTTAGAATTGGTGATCATTGCTATTATGGTTTATGTGATATTGGTGCTAGTTCTAGTGCTATTCCTTTTGAGCTTTACAGGGAAATTATGATTGAAATTGGTCCTTGTGATATTGAGGAGATTTATGTGATTATTCACCTTGCTAATAAGGAAACCATTTGCCCTATTGGTATTGTAAGAGATGTGGAGGTTCTCTGCGGTAAGATTAAGTATCTGATGATTTTCTAGTGCTTAATTCAACGGCTAGTAAAACTTGTCCTATCATTTTTGGTAGACCTTTCTTGAACACTTGTGGAGCTATTATAGATTGTAAGAAGGATAATGTTTTAACTAAGTTTGATGGAGATTCTTATGAGTTTAACTTTTCCAAATTTGCTAAAGCTCCGTGTGAAAATAGGTTGCCCAATGAAGATTTCAGGATGGAACAACTTGCTTCTATTGATCCAGTTTATGACCTTGGACCTCTTTTTAATGATTGTAAGGATGCTCATTCTGATGATAAAGTTGTTTCCTGTGACAGTTATATTGTCAAATTTATTCAAAGTGCTACTAAAAGTTATTATGAGAGAGGGAAACATGGTTTTATGTATCTCAATAATATTAAGTTTCATAGTTTTATGTTGAAAGCATTGAAGTTGCATTTGTTTTGTTTTCCTATGCTAGTGGCCTTTTGCTTCAATAATTTGTTTTCTCGGTTAGACTCAAATGTGTTGAATATTTGCTTCTCGATGCTCTTTTTCACCTCAAATATATATCTCTTATGTGAGCATCTTTGAAATTATCAAGCCTAACTTAAAGGCGTTAAATAAAAGTACTTCTAGAGAGATAACCCAATTGTTTTCTTGAGTCTTGGAAGTTATTACCTCAGTAATAAACGATCCTTATCCTTTTTGTTTTGGTTTTTGTATCAAGATCAACTACTTTTGAGAAGTAGAGGAGTTGTGAAAAGTGGCTGTCCTAGGGCAGATTTTTGTGCTGCATTGTAAATATTCATGAAGGAGCTCAGCAGTTCAGATGGAGCTGTAATTTGCTGTGATTTTTCTCCAAGTTGTTACCCAACTTTCATTAGTTTTGCAATTTTTCATTTTAGCAACAAAAGGTTTTCTAAAAAATCAATCTTTACCTCCTGGTCTATTTTGACAGATTTCTGCCATCATTAGCATTGGCCTTTTATATTGGTTCCCTTTCAGATTCTTTTTGGGACTTCTGGAAAGGAGTTGCTACAGTAGCTTTTGTTTTGATGGATTTAAGTTGAAGTTTGAGCCTAAAGATTTATTGTTTTTGCATACACTAATGTTGCCATTGAGGTTTTTGTAAGGCCTTGTATGAAAGGAATTTCCAGGAGACGGAGAAAAGGAATCCGCAGAGTTCGTCTTTGAATAGGTAAAAGTGGTGAAAACAGAAAGTTCGTGGAGACCTTATCTTTTTATATTCTTGTTGTTTTTATTGCATACGGAAGGTTACGAGACGAAACAGAGGCCAGGGTGGCCACACCAACCCTAGGCACGGGCCCCAGCTGGCCGCGCCTGGAGAGGGTATGAGCCTCCTGAACTTCGTCTCCGCCTCATTTTCGCACCAATACCTTCCTTATGCATTGAAACTTCGTAATATATAACCCCCCAGATCCCCTGAGGTTCGTATATCGTGTTCTCTTCGTATTTACATTTCGATCTGTTTCTGTCAGGAAATACTCTCAAGTTTAGAGTACCATGGTCTCCGCCAACGACAAAGGCAAGAAGCCCGTGGAAGAAGAAAGGATCGCTGCTAGGCGCGAAGACTTGGATGGGAGCGTCGAGGAGGAAGTTAAGATGGAGGAACAAACCGTCACAGGGTCAAGGGCAAGGAAACCTAATTTTGTAGGAGCAATTAACACTAGACGTGCTTTTTCTCGTAACATGCAGGGGATTATAGCCTCTGTTCCAGACTTGAAATCCTGCCCTGAGGAAGTGGAAGCCCTTCGAACCACTGACGAGTTTTGTGATAAGTACCGTTCTTTGAGGATGAAGGTGGATATACTCCAAGAGGAGAATAACAGGCTTCGTAAGATGCTAGAAGGTTTTCTTACCCTAAACAAGGGAACACCGCCACCACCGAAGGAGTAATTCTTCATCACGTTTGGCATCCCCTTGGCTTGTTCCAAGCTTGAGGGAGTGCTGTGGTATCACATCATTATCTTTCATCTTTATCTTTTTAGTAGATTCATATCTTTGGTAGAGAAGTTATTTTATAGGTTGGTTTGCATTGTGGAAGTATCTCTCCTTTAGTTGGTTATCTATTTATCCCTTGGTGTGAGTGCCTTTACGGAATATTAATGAGAAGTCTCATCTTTTACTTTTTGCATTTCTTATTTTAGTTTTCAATATCTATCATATGATTGATCTTGTTGATCAGTATTGGCATCTGTAAGATCCCTCCCTTTATAAAGGTAAGGATCCCTGTGATTGCAATGCTAGTCCCTGGATCAATGCTAGCATCCACAGTTTAAGATGAAGTACACAGAAACAAAGGTCATTATTACATATCATTCTAGAGACAAACATAGTCTTTTACAACTCCATGGCCACAGGCCTAATACAAGAGTTCATTATATAATAAGATAAATAAGTCTTCATCTTCATGTGCCATAGGCAAGCATGTTGAGTGTAGACTCATAACCCCTAATCATCATCGGAATAACCTGCAACATCACAAGTTACAGCCATAGTGGGTCAATACATTGGAATAGTATTGGCAAGTGATACCTTAGTAGAATATTAGTAGTCTAGATACTATATGCATTTTGGCTAAGTGTAGCTTAGGCTTGCATTGCTCAAAATAGGTTTTACCTATTAGTTGAAAACTCTAAGTTTTTCTTTGACAAAACTTTTCCCAAGGAAACACCAATAGAAATTGGTGTACCTTCACCCTTGTTCACCCACAAGTTTTAACTTAGAAATTGGGATGAGGAGATTCTTGATAGCTTCCATGTCTTGATGCTCAAGTTGTCCAATACCAGGGACATGGCTAAGTACTTAGATTCTTCCATCTGCAGAGGTTGTGCACTTTCCCCACAAGACTTGATTTTCACCAAGACAGGACCTTTCAGAAGCCTTCCCTTAGACCAAATGGACGCGTTCCAACCTATCATCCCACTACCACCAACTGTCCAAATGGCTAAGTTATTGCAAACTATGTGATCCAGGCAGAGCCCATATTGCCATGTGGCTGCACTAGAAGCTTCTTAACATTTGGCCTCTCAAATCCCTTTATTCCTGGGTGGCTTTCCACAAGTGAGATACACAAGGTAAACCATAGAAATGGGCCTTGTGTAACCACTCAACATAAACCATTCCTTCCATTCCACCCAGGTGTTTCATTCACTTAGTTGTTTTATTAAGCAAAAACATAAGTCCAAAGACTTAGAAATATTTTCTCATAGCATGAATATATAACCACCCTTGGTTTATACTAGCTAGTCTAAGCATGGCATTGATAAGCATCTTAACTTAGAAATTTCTAGCAATTCTACAACTACTAGGATTTCCCAAGCATAGCATATAGATCAAAATATTCATGCAAGTCTAGCAAAATATTTCTAATGCATAGTTGAAAAACATAGGGATAAAATCATGAAGCACCACTTGCCTTGGTATTTTGGAGAGTAGAAACAATCCTCACAATCACAATCCCTATTTGCACCAAAATATACACATGAATTAATAGCACCAAAATCACATACAAGATATATTCAAACAAAAATATATGGATGCATGCAAAATGCCATGTGATGATTTTGTACACCAAACAATACAAGTGCATAGTACTGAATCTCTAACAAGTTCAAAACTTGCCAATTAAACTTTATTTGAACAATAAAACATTTTTCAAATAATTGCTATACACAAATTATGCCTACAAATGTTTCTGTAAAAACAATCATTTTAATAGAGGCAAAACATTAAACACATTGCATAAATGGAAAGGATTTTCTCTCCTGATTCCAATGATATAAAGCTTGCAAAATTTGAATGTGTGGATCAAAAGTTATAAATTTTGCAAGTTTGAATCACTAATAGATGTAATTCAGATTTTTAAAACGAAGAACATGCCACGCGACAGCATCTGATTGGATGATACCGCTTCGCACCAGATCATGCTCGCGCATCGTTGGATCTAATTAACTGCGTACGTTCCAGATCAAAACGTACCCCTTCGCTACAGATCTAATCCTAAGCGCTGGATTCAGATCTGACGGACCACGTTGCTTTGACCAACAACGGGCGGCGCAAATGGTTGCCGCGGCGGCTGCGCGTCTGCCGGCGATGTTCCGGCAAAACCAGAGGGGCAGGGGGTCGGGCGTGTGCTTACCGAGACCGTGGGAACGTGGGGATGCTCAACGTGTGGATGGGCAGGGTCGGGGCGCACGGACACAGCAGCAGACCTCGTCGGAGTTGCTGGCGGCGTCGGGTGCTCACTGTCGGAGTCGAAGACGACGTTCTTGGGCGCAAGGATCCAAACAGAAAATGTTAGAAGGTGCGCTAGACATTGGCAAACACGACCGCGTGATTCGGAAACAGAGGGGAACGCAGGGCTCACCGGAATTAGTCGACGGAGTCGAGTTGAGCTTCGGTCGTTTCCAGAGGTGGACGATGATGACGGCCTAGGGCGGTTCAGAACAAAATAAAGGCATGAGAAGATGTGCAAGATGATTGCGAAGCAGCTCGCATGGACCAGAAGGCAAGGGGCGCTCGGTACTCACCGTGATGGCTCGCCGGAGTCTCTCGGTACAGCGGCGGTGCAACTCGAATTGTCGGCAGCCTGGTGGAGAGGAGAGTGTGCAGTGTGGGGGAAATGACCGCGGCGGGGTGGGGTTTAAGTAGCAGGTGAAGGCTGGGAAATTACTGCCGGAATCAAGGGAATTGATTCGATATAATCCGCGAGGTAACGGCGGCGACGACGTGTTCATCGCGCAGAATTTTGGGGAGGACGATGACGACGTGGCAATGGGGCCACTGGTCAGTCTCTGGTGGGTTGATTTGGCGCGGTGAGAGAGAGAGGGAGGGAATGGCTCGGGTGGGCTTAGTTGGGTGGGTTCTGTGCTGGGCTGAAAGTCTGGCACCGTCCCTTTTCCCTTTCTTATCTCTTTTTCTTTTTCTAATTCGATTTTCTGGAATCAAATTCAAACAAATTTAAAAGCAATTGAATTCAAATATTTTCTGGATTTTTTTGTAGAGTGTAACCTTCATACTTTTGGGCATAAAACCATGTTGTCTCTCTGTACTTGCTTGGTCCCTTTGAATAATCAAAATAAACAGTGCCTTAGCACATGGTTTGATGAAGATTTAAAAATGGTTTTTAAAACCATATTTGTTTTGAAATTTTTTGTCCAAGCTTGTAACTCATCCAACCAATCCTATGAATTCAAACAATGGTTTTTAAAACAATTATTCTATCTCTTGAGAGTGGCATTTGATTAGTGTTTGCTCACATAAAATAATAGCACTTAAGTGCTTCTGTTTTCTTGAAATGAGTTTGGAAAATGATCCCTAAATGATATGCATGCGTGAATGATATGCAATCTTTGAAGACATGATTTTAAGGATGTTACAAATCTAACCCCCTTAAGGTGAATCTCGCCCTCGAGATTCGGTTGGCTAGCAAATAGGTGAGGGTGGTCTTTCCAAAGATCGTCTTCTCTTTCCCACATTGCTTCTTCTTCGGAATGATGGTTCCATTGAACTTTGCAAAATTTGATGGTCTTAGTCTGAGTAACTCTTTCTGCAGTCTTAAGAATCTTGATAGGTTTTTCTCATAAGTGAGGTCACTTTCCAACTGGACTTCTGTCACATCCCAAGATTTTCCAAATCTTGTAATGTGAAAAATAAATGAATAAAATAAAACTTTGTTTGATTTTCAGGATGAGAAGAAACTTTTTGAATCCAATTGGAACTTCAAACCAAGTTGGATCAAATAAAATCCTAAAGGGATTTAAAAAGATAAACATTTAATAAAGGAAAATAAAATATTTTGGAATTACTATTTTGGATCTTTTAAATAAAAGGTTTTGGTTTTCAAAAGAAAAGGTGGATTTATAAATAAAGATTATTTTATAGAACCAAATTAAAACTTGGCCAAGCCTTTGAAATAAAATATTTCTATTTGATAAAAATGGTAAAGGTTTATTTAAAATAAATTAATAAGGATTTAATATCCAAGTTTATTAAAAATAAAAAGGTTTTTACTATTTTAAAGAAACACTAAAACTTATTTATTTATTTTAAATAAGTTTTCTAAGTCTTTTATATTTTCAAATAAAACCTACTGATTTGGTTTTGAAAATATTTAGATTTCAAAGGGAGGTTTTATTAAATAAATCAAACCCTATTTGATTAAATAACTTTGGTCCATTTTATTTAATTAATGAATGGATCCTAAAAAGACTAAAAAAATTACTATTTAATTTTGGACTTTGGTTTATGTGTTAAACAGAACCAAAATTCAAATGAAAAGTATGGTGATTGTTTGAATTGATTTGAGTATTGATTTGGTTTGATTGAATTCAAAACAGAAATTAGAATCAGAAAAAGAAAAATATTCAGGAAAGAAAAAAAATAGAATTTGGTCGACCCAACCTAGCAGCCCAACTAAGCCCAGTACCAGCCCACTTCCACTCCCCCTCTGCGAAACGTTTTCCACCTGTTAACTGACCCGCAGAACCAATGACTGGTGGCCCTAAACCCCTCTCTCTCTCCCTCACTGCCAGGTAGGCCCCACAACACTGTCATCGTTTCCACCCGCCGTGACTTCTTCTCCCCAAACCTCGTCGCCGTTTCTGCTGTTTGAATGCGCGCTTGATTCCTCCTTAACCACACATTGATTCAGCCCTTGACTACGTAAACTTAAGCGTCTCTCTTCGCTCTCCATTTTCCCTCACACGCCCCCCTCTCTCTGCCCCGAGGCTGCCTCAATTTGAGCTCGCAATGCCACAGCTCCGACCATCGTCCCTCCTCGATTCCGGCCGAGCCTCGCCACCCCGTACCTTCCCGAACACACGAGCACACTCCCCACCCCGAGGCGCTTCTCCCTGCACCTTCCGTCCAACCGTGGGCGCCCCTGAGCGTCGATTTCGACGATCTCTGAACGCCGCCGCGTCTGCAAGAATCTCCGGCAACCCTTCTGGTAATCACCTGACCGCCCCGTGCTCTCTCGTTCACACTCCCATACTCGCCACATCCTCCTGCACCTAACCATACCCTCTGTTTGCCTCCTCGTGATCTACAGCGTCGCCTCCGACCACGACCAGAGCCGCCTGACGCCGTCCTTGACTCCGGTGAGGAATTCCGACGAACCCTGAGCGCCCCTTGCCGAGCCGACCGTACATTGAGCTTCCCCAGGCTTCTGCGAACACGGTGAGACTACTCCCTCCCTCTCTCGCTTCCTACTTCGCCAGCGCCACCACCATCTGACCGCACCTCCGCTCGCCGTTGACCTTGCGTCGCCAGTTCTTGGCAAGATAGATAAGAGCCGTTCGATTTAGATCAAAGAGACAGGATAGATCCACTTAACAGCGAAAGGGTACGCAGCCAGTGCCGTGCGATGCAACTTGATCCAACGTCCTACAACACGTGATCCACCCGAACCGGTACCAGCGAATAGCGTTGCGCCGCGTGTCACCAGACGTTTAGAAAATAGATTTTGAATCTGATTTAGATGCAGATTTGAAAACCCTATAACTTTTGATCCACACGTCCAAAAATTACAAATTTTATATCGTTGGAATCAGTGGAACAAGCCCTAGCCAACCATGCAATTTGTTTAGTAAATAGTATCTGTTAGATTGTTTGTTTTTGCAGAAACATTTGTATGCTTGTTTAGATTAGAAAAAATGTTCAAAAATGTTTTTGAGGTTGAAACCTTGGCAAATTAGTTTGTGATGAACTTACTGACCCTAGGAACCAACCCATGGAGTTAAAATTGAATTTGATGAAATTTAGGATGGATTAATTAATTTAGCCCATTTCTAGCCAAATAAAAATAATGGTTTTGTTATGAAAATGATTTTGGAGTAAAAACTTTGGGAAAATGTTTTGGACCAAACCTACTGACCCAAAACACCAAGTTTTGTGAATTAGCAACTTATTTGGTAAAAGACATAAAGTTTTTGATTTGATAAAAACAATTTCCACCACATAAAATGTTGAATGGATTTAAAAATGGTTTATAAATAAAACCCTTTTTGCAAATGACTTTGCCACTTTGGAAAATGACCACCTTGAACCTTACAAAGTTTAGAAGCCTAGTGGAGACCAGCTTTGCAAATAAAACTATCTTTTGCATGCTTACATGCATGACTTAGATCCCATTGTTTTTATGTGTGTGAATTGTTTGATTGATTATTGGTTTGGAATGTTAGTTGATATTGTGTTTGCTTGATGGATTTGTAGTGAAGTTAGAAAAGTGTGAGACTAGCAAGATCAAGGAGTGAACCAACATTCCCTACCAAAAGAAAGGCAAGTTACACTATCATCTAAAGTCCTACTATTTTCATTATACTTAGTGGATTTTGAAACATGCATGAAAAGAATTTCTATACTTATGCTATGCTAAATCCTAATAGGATACCCTATACATTCCTTAGTGAAAACAATGTAGTTGTTACATGCTTAGCCATGCTGTATTTTGAAAAGAGATACATGTTGAGATTTTATGAAGTTGAGAAAAGGACTTGTGATTTTATATAATAAAACAAGGACTCAATGAACCACCTGGGTGGACAAGGACTTTGAGTTTTGGAGAAGGTGGCAGCAAAAGGAACCATGTCTATGGCAATCTATTTGTGTTGTGCTCCAAAGGAAAACCACCCAGGAAACTTAGAGATTGAACATGTTTCTCCAATTGTGGCTTTCGTGTGCAACCACATGCTATTTATGGCTCTGGCTTAGTCAACTACATTGGGAAGACCCATGCATTGTCTTCAGTTTACTGGACATGAGGACCTGGAATCCTACATGGGTACTGAAGACAAGCTAGCAATGGTGTATGGGAGGACCCTCTAGAAAGACTTCGTCACATTCTCAATCTGCCGGTACTCCATCTTGGTGAGCACTAATCCAGTGGCCACTGGTGGCAACAAGATGGGATTGTGACATGTGGGTAAAGTGTACTACTTCTGCAGAAGATAATAAAATCTAAGTACTTAGCCGTGTCCCCGGTTATGGACAATACTGAGCAACTAAAGTTTGAAGCTATGGGAAATCTCGACATTCTAATTTCTAAAAGAAAACTTTTAAAACTTGATGCACTTGGGGGTACCAAGGAGCTCAAGAGATTTTGATAAAACTTGATGCACTTGGGGGTACCAAGGAGCTCAAGAGATTTTGATAAAACTTGATGCACTTGGGGGTACCAAGGAGCTCAAGAGATTTTGATAAAACTTGATGCACTTGGGGTTACCAAGGAGCTCAAGGGATTTTTTACAAGGACTTGAACACTTGGGAATTTACCAAGGAGTTCAAGGGATTTTGAAAAAAAAAAGATTTGACAAAGGACCAAAACCATTTTGAAAAGATAGGATAAATTTTGCTTCTGCAAATGAGCCTTAAACCCTACTAGCCAAAATGCATGTAATGATAGGATCCACTTATGTTCTACTTAGTAGTGAAACTTGCCAATACAATTCAAATGTATTGACCCTTGTGGCTGTAACTTGTAATGTTGCAGGTTTGATTGATTTTAGTGAAGATTGATTGATTAGGATGACAAAGTCTACAACCAACATGTCTGCCTGTGGCACTTTGAAGATGAAGGACCCCATGCTTATAGTCATTCCGCTGCAATGTAATGTAATAGCCAATGAGCTATGTAAGATGTAATAAAATTTATGTTTTTCCTGGTTATAAAGTTATACTATGACCTTTGTTTCTTCATATTACATCTTAACTGTGGATGCTAGCTATTGATCCAGGGACTAGCATTGTAAACACAGGGGACTCCACCTTATATTGTTTAAAGGTTGGGACACTCCCTCTACAGATGGTATCAGGGCATTGTGTTGCCTGTAGGATTTGTAAACCTAGGATTGGACAAAAACCCTTAGAAAATAAGAGTTGTTCTTGATCCAAAACTTATTTACAAAACAAACTTGTAAACTCTTTCCTCAACCATTTTGGTTTTGACACTACCTCTCTCCTATTTCAAACATGATGGAAAAACCTACCCCATGGCCAAAGACTACACCATGTGCAAAGGACTTCTTCAACACTTTAAACTCTAATGACTTCAACTTCTTCAACTCTAATGACTTCAACATCATCAGCATTTTCACCAAGGACTTCCAACTTGGATATCACAAAGGACTACAAGTGAGACAAGGAAATCTTGCTCAAGATTTGGAGACTAAGGGAATGCAAAAGTTAGAAGGAGCCCACATCACTTGAAGTTTAGTAACCAAGGAGTTTTCCCAAAGAAACCATGATCTCAAGTAAGAAAAAGCAACCAAGAAGGATGGAAAGATCACAAGTAAACCCTATAGATGGACCACCATATTTTAAGTTAAATCAAACCCACCAACTTATGTGGTGTAACAAAAATATTTTTGTTGTCTAAGTATATGCTTGAACCTTGTTGTTTGAGTGAAAAGTTGTTTGTGAATGCTTGCACATTGTTGTGTGAATTGTGATGTGTGTGATTAGAACTATTTCCTTAGAAAAATCTTGCCTATTCTAATCTTCATTCCACCCCAAACAGATGACTACTCCAAGAGACTCCAACCTCAAGGTTGATGACACCAACACCAACCAAGGGGACAACATGAAAAAGCTCATAGCAACCCAACACCAGTTGAACCAAATGACAACTCAATTCATAGCCAACACCAATGGTGAAGATCCAACCCTACAAAAGTTTTTGGAAGACCAAGCCCAATTGATGCTTAAAGTGACTGATCAAATGATCAATATGGAAGAAAGCTATTCCAAAAGAGTTTGTGACAACAAGGATGACAGAAATGTTATTCTAGATGGAGCCCCAGCTTGCATCATTTGTGGAGACAAGGATCATACTTCCAAGGAGCATGGAGATAAATGCCCCCACTGTGAAGAGAAACATCCTGTTGGACAATGTCCCACCTCTCAAGCTACTTGCTATCTATGTGAAGGAAACAATCATATCCCTATCCAATGCCCCATCTATTCCATTGTGGAACAAAGGAAACAAGGTGGAGTGCAACAAATGATTGCAAACCATTCAGAAGGATCCAAGTCTACCAAGAAGGATGATGACAAAGGAAAAGGTCCACTTATACCTCCAAGCAAAACAACCCAATTCAAAGGATCAAATAAGAGGAATGTAAATTTCCTAAGGAGCAATAAAAGGTCCAAGAAGCATGTAGACATTCCTACCTACCAGATAACATATGAACAACATGAACTGGATGCACTCCTAGCTTTGGAGAAACCCAAAAAGCAAAAGAAGGACAAAAGCCATGTGCAATGTCATAAATGTAAGGAAATGGGACACTATTCCAGTGAATGCCCAGAGAACCAGAAGAATAAGGAAATTGGCCAAGTGGTGTGCAACAACTGCAAAGAGCTAGGCCATTATGTGGCAACTTGTCCACAAGATCCACGTAAAGAACTCAAAGACATCAACTGTTTCAACTGCAAGAACCCAGGACATTATGCAAGCAACTGTCCAGAAAAGATGAAGAACAAGTTGAACAAGCCTATGGAGAAACTCAACCTTGGCCCATGAGTCAAGTGTGGAAACCAAGGACACAATGCAGATGTTTGCCTAGAGAAGTTTCCCCAGGGTCCCAAGAAGGCCAATATGTAATTTTGTTTGAAAATTTTAAAGGGTGGTAGTACCCTAGTTGTTTGAGCCTACTTGTAACCCTAGCTTTCCCAAATCTCGGGAGGAGATTTATTTTAAGGGTGGTAGCCTGTCACATCCCAAGATTTTCCAAATCTTGTAATGTGAAAAATAAATGAATAAAATAAAACTTTGTTTGATTTTCAGGGTGAGAAGAAACTTTTTGAATCCAATTGGAACTTCAAACCAAGTTGGATCAAATAAAATCCTAAAGGGATTTAAAAAGATAAACATTTAATAAAGGAAAATAAAATATTTTGGAATTACTATTTTGGATCTTTTAAATAAAAGGTTTTGGTTTTCAAAAGAAAAGGTGGATTTATAAATAAAGATTATTTTATAGAGCCAAATTAAAACTTGGCCAAGCCTTTGAAATAAAATATTTATATTTGATAAAAATGGTAAAGGTTTATTTAAAATAAATTAAAAAGGATTTAATATCCAAGTTTATTAAAAATAAAAAGGTTTTTACTATTTTAAAGAAACACTAAAACTTATTTATTTATTTTAAATAAGTTTTCTAAGTCTTTTATATTTTCAAATAAAACCTACTGATTTGGTTTTGAAAATATTTAGATTTCAAAGGGAGGTTTTATTAAATAAATCAAACCCTATTTGATTAAATAACTTTGGTCCATTTTATTTAATTAATGAATGGATCCTAAAAAGACTAAAAAAAATTACTATTTAATTTTGGACTTTGGTTTATGTGTTAAACAGAACCAAAATTCAAATGAAAAGTATGGTGATTGTTTGAATTGATTTGAGTGTTGATTTGGTTTGATTGAATTCAAAAAAGAAATTAGAATCAGAAAAAGAAAAACATTCAGGAAAGAAAAAAAATATAGAATTTGGTCGACCCAACCCAGCAGCCCAACTAAGCCCAGTACCAGCCCACTTCCACTCCCCCTCTGCGAAACGTTTTCCACCTGTTAACTGACCCGTAGAACCAATGACTGGTGGCCCCAAACCCCTCTCTCTCTCCCTCACTGCTAGGTAGGCCCCACAACACTGTCATCGTTTCCACCCGTCGCGACTTCTTCTCCCCAAACCTCATCGCCGTTTCTGCTGTTTGAATGCGCGCTTGATTCCTCCTTAACCACGCATTGATTCAGCCCGTGACTGCGTGCACTTAAGCGTCTCTCTTCCCTCTCCATTTTCCCTCACATGCCCTCCTCTCTCTGCCCCGAGGCTGCCTCAATTTGAGCTCGCAACGCCACAGCTCCGACCACCGTCCCTCCTCGATTCCGGCCGAGCCTCGCCACCCCGTACCTTCCCGAACACACGAGCACACTCCCCACCCCCAGGCGCTTCTCCCTGCACCTTCCGTCCAACCGCGGGCGCCCCTGAACGTCGATTTCGACGATCTCTAAACGCCGCCACATCTGCAAGCAACTCCGGCAACCCTTCTGGTAATCACCTGACCGCCCCGCGCTCTCTCGTTCACACTCCCATACTCGCCACATCCTCCTGCACCTAACCATACCCTCTGTTTGCCTCCTCGTGATCTACAGCGTCGCCTCCGACCACGACCAGAGCCGCCTGACGCCGTCCTTGACTCCGGTGAGGAATTCCGACGAACCCTGAGCGCCCCTTGCTGAGCCGACCGTACGTTGAGCTTCCCCAGGCTTCTGCGAACACGATGAGACTACTCCCTCCCTCTCTCGCTTCCTACTTCGCCAGCGCCGCCACCATCTGACCGCACCGTCGCTCGCCGTTGACCTTGCGCCGCCAGTTCTTGGCAAGATAGATAAGAGCCGTTCGATTTAGATCGAAGAGACACGATAGATCCACTTAACAGCGAAAGTGCAGCGGTCCGTGCGATGCAAATTGATCCAACGGCCTACAGCACGTGATCCACCCGAACCGGTACCAGCGAATAGCGTTGCGCCGCGTGTCACCAGACGTTTAGAAAATAGATTTTGAATCTGATTTAGATACAGATTTGAAAATCCTATAACTTTTGATCCACACGTCCAGAAATTACAAACTTTATATCGTTGGAATCAGTGGAACAAGCCCTAGCCAACCATGCAATTTGTTTAGTAAATAGTATCTGTTAGATTGTTTGTTTTTGCAGAAACATTTGTATGCTTGTTTAGATTAGAAAAATTGTTCAAAAATGTTTTTGAGGTTGAAACCTTGGAAAATTAGTTTGTGATGAACTTACTGACCCTAGGAACCAACCCATGGAGTTAAAAATGAATTTGATGAAATTTAGGATGGATTAATTAATTTAGCCCATTTCTAGCCAAATAAAAATAATGGTTTTGTTATGAAAATGATTTTGGAGTAAAAACTTTGGGAAAATGTTTTGGACCAAACCTACTGACCCAAAACACCAAGTTTTGTGAATTAGCAACTTATTTGGTAAAAGACATAAAGTTTTTGATTTGATAAAAACAATTTCCACCACATAAAATGTTGAATGGATTTAAAAATGGTTTATAAATAAAACCCTTTTTGCAAATGACTTTGCCACTTTGGAAAATGACCACCTTGAACCTTACAAAGTTTATAAGCCTAGTGGATACTAGCTTTGCAACTAAAACTATCTTTTGCATGCTTACATGCATGACTTAGATCCCATTGTTTTTATGTGTGTGAATTGTTTGATTGATTATTGGTTTGGAATGTTAGTTGATATTGTGTTTGCTTGATGGATTTGTAGTGAAGTTAGAAAAGTGTGAGACTAGAAAGATCAAGGAGTGAACCAACATTCCCTACCAAAAGAAAGGCAAGTTACACTATCATCTAAAGTCCTACTATTTTCATTATACTTAGTGGATTTTGAAACATGCATGAAAATAATTTCTATACTTATGCTATGCTAAATCCTAATAGGATACCCTATACATTCCTTAGTGAAAACAATGTAGTTGTTACATGCTTAGCCATGCTGTATTTTGAAAAGAGATACATGTTGAGATTTTATGAAGTTGAGAAAAGGACTTGTGATTTTATATAATAAAACAAGGACTCAATGAACCACCTGGGTGGACAAGGACTTTGAGTTTTGGAGAAGGTGGCAGCAAAAGGAACCATGTCTATGGCAATCTATTTGTGTTGTGCTCCAAAGGAAAACCACCCAGGAAACTTAGAGATTGAACATGTTTCTCCAATTGTGGCTTTCGTGTGCAACCACATGCTATTTATGGCTCTGGCTTAGTCAACTACATTGGGAAGACCCATGCATTGTCTTCAGTTTACTGGACATGAGGACCTGGAATCCTACATGGGTACTGAAGACAAGCTAGCAATGGTGTATGGGAGGACCCTCTAGAAAGACTTCGTCACATTCTCAATCTGCCGGTACTCCATCTTGGTGAGCACTAATCCAGTGGCCACTGGTGGCAACAAGATGGGATTGTGACATGTGGGTAAAGTGTACTACTTCTGCAGAAGATAATAAAATCTAAGTACTTAGCCGTGTCCCCGGTTATGGACAATACTGAGCAACTAAAGTTTGAAGCTATGGGAAATCTCGACATTCTAATTTCTAAAAGAAAACTTTTAAAACTTGATGCACTTGGGGGTACCAAGGAGCTCAAGAGATTTTGATAAAACTTGATGCACTTGGGGGTACCAAGGAGCTCAAGAGATTTTGATAAAACTTGATGCACTTGGGGGTACCAAGGAGCTCAAGAAATTTTGATAAAACTTGATGCACTTGGGGGTACCAAGGAGCTCAAGAGATTTTGATAAAACTTGATGCACTTGGGGTTACCAAGGAGCTCAAGGGATTTTTGACAAGTACTTGAACACTTGGGAATTTACCAAGGAGTTCAAGGGATTTTGAAAAAAAAATATTTGACAAAGGACCAAAACCATTTTGAAAAGATAGGATAAATTTTGCTTCTGCAAATGAGCCTTAAACCCTACTAGCCAAAATGCATGTAATGATAGGATCCACTTATGTTCTACTTAGTAGTGAAACTTGCCAATACAATTCAAATGTATTTACCCTTGTGGCTGTAACTTGTAATGTTGCAGGTTTGATTGATTTTAGTGAAGATTGATTGATTAGGATTACAAAGTCTACAACCAACATGTCTGCCTGTGGCACTTTGAAGATGAAGGACCCCATGCTTATAGTCATTCCGCTGCAATGTAATGTAATAGCCAATGAGCTATGTAAGATGTAATAAAATTTATGTTTTTCCTGGTTATAAAGTTATACTATGACCTTTGTTTCTTCATATTACATCTTAACTGTGGATTCTAGCTATTGATCCAGGGACTAGCATTGTAAACATAGGGGACTCCACCTTATATTGTTTAAAGGTTGGGACACTCCCTCTATAACTTCCTCCAATGGTATAGTATCTTTCAAAGGAGTCTCTTCCATCTCTGGATGACATTTCTTAAGCTGACTCACATGAAACACATTGTGAACGGCAGACAAATATTCTGGCAGTTCAATCTCATAAGCTACTTCTCCTTTACGACTCAGAACCATGAATGGTCCAACATATCTTGGGGCCAATTTTCCTTTGACTCCAAATCTCTTCACTCCATGAAGTGGTGACACTCTAAGATAAGCTCTATCACCCACCTCATAGATGACTTCTCTACGCTTAGGATCTGCGTAGCTCTTTTGTCGGGACTGTGCTATCTTCAATCTGTCTTTAACTAGCTTGACTTTCTCTTCATCCTCTTTGATTAGTTCTGGTACGAACAAACTTCTTTCTCCCACACCATTCCATAGCAATGGGGTGGTACACTTTCTCCCATAGAGAAACTGAAATGGTGCCATCTCAGTACTGGCTTGATAGCTGTTATTGTAAGAGAATTCTGCGTAAGGCAGACTTTCATCCCAACTGGCTCCATAGTCTAGGGCACATGCCCTCAACATATCTTCAAGAATCTGGTTGGTCCTTTTTGTTTGTCCATCAGTGTGAGGATGAAAGGCAGTGCTAAATTCCAACCTTGTTCCCAATGACTCATGTAGTTGTCTCCAAAAATGGGAAGTGAATTGAGTTCCCCTATCAGACACAATACTCTTGGGTACTCCATGTAGGCACACTATTCTACTCATATAGATCCTGGCTAACTTAGCACTTGTATACGTTGTCTTCACGGGTATGAAATGAGCCACTTTAGTTAGGCGATCCACTACTACCCAAATAGAATCATATCCTGACCTGGTCCTTGGCAATCCGGTGATGAAATCCATGCCAATCTTGTCCCACTTCCAATCAGGAATATGTAGTGGTTGTAGCAATCCTGCTGGTTTCTGATGTTCCGCTTTCACTCTGCTACATACATCACACAAAGCAATATGTTCAGCGATGTCCTTCTTGAGATTATTCCACCAAAATCTTTCCTTCATATCCATGTACATTTTGGTTTTACCCGGATGGATAGAATATGGTGAGTTATGTGCTTCTTGTAATATCAGTTTCCGAAGCTCCGGATCTTGCGGAACGCAAATACGTTTTCCATACCATAAAGTACCCTATTCGTCTTTATGGAATACCTTGGCTTTTCCTTTGCCAATCTTTTCCTTAATCTCTTCAATTTCCTTATCTGTCCTTTGGGCTTCTTTGATTTTGTCCAACAAAGTGGGTTGAACATCCAATTACATGAGATGTCCTTCAGGCACAATCTCCAATCTGAGATCTCTAAATTTGGCACACAGATCATCTGGCAATTATCCCTTAGTAAGGCCATTCACAAAAACCCTACGGCTTAGAGCATTCGCTACAACATTTGCTTTACCGGGGTGGTATTGCAAACTCAAGTCATAGTCCTCGATGAGTTCTAGCCATCTTCTTTGTCTCATGTTGATTTCTTTTTGGGTGAAGATATACTTCAAACTTTTGTGATCTGTGAACACTTCACATCGTTTTCCCAAAATATAATGTCTCCATGTTTTGAGTGCATGGACAACAGAGGCTAACTCTAAATCATGAGTAGGGTAATTTACCTCATGAGTTTTGAGTTGTCTCGAGGCATAAGCCACAACTTTTCCTTCTTGCATAAGTACTGCACCTAATACATGATGAGATGCATCACAATACACCTGGAAATCCTTCTCCAAATCTGGCAGACATAAGACTGGTGCTGTCACTAGTCTCTTCATCAATTCTTGAAAACTGAGTTCACATCCCTCAGACCAAGCAAATTTCTTGTGTTTCTTTAGTAACTCTGTCATTGGCTTAGCTATCTTGGAGAAATTTTCAATGAACCTTCTGTAGTATCCTGCCAAGCCAAGGAAACTACGAACCTCTTTCACTAACTTAGGAGATTCCCATTCAGTTACAGCTGAAACTTTAGCAGGATCAACTGCTACTCCGTCTCCTGACACAACGTGTCCAAGAAATCCAACTTCATTCAACCAAAACTCACACTCACTAAATTTGGCATATAGCTTATGCTCTCTAAGCTTCTCAAGTATCAAACACAAATGTCCTTCATGCTCTTCTTTGCTCTTGGAGTAGATTAAAATGTCATCGATGAATACGACAACAAACTTGTCAAGGAACTCCATGAACACCTTGTTCATCATATTCATAAAGTATGCTGGTGCATTGGTCAAACCGAATGGCATCATGGTATACTCATACAATCCATACCTAGTGGTGAAAGCTGTCTTAGGTATGTCTTGTTCTCTTATCTTGAGCTGAAAGTAACCTGATCGGAGATCATCTTTGAGAACACACAAGCTCCTTCTAGTTGATCAAACAAGTCATTTATTCTAGGAAAAGGGTATTTGTTCTTGATAGTCACCTCATTGAGTGAGCGGTAATCTATGCATAACCTTTGACTCCTATCCTTCTTTTCCACAAACAAAACTGGTGCTCCCCAAGATGAAGAACTTGGTTGAATAAATCCTTTCTGCAACTGTTCTCCAAGTTGTTTCTTGAGTTCTTTCAACTCATCAACCGACATCTTGTACGGTCTATTTGCTATTGGTCCTGACCCTAGTAGTAAGTCAATAAGAAACTCCACATCTCTATCTGGTGGCATTCCCGGCAATTCTTCTGGAAACACATCAGGATATTCACTCACAATAGGCACACTGTCTATGCTAACCCCCTTAAGAGAATTTATCTTACTCCTTTTCGATTCAAAGTTGGTCTAGAATCTGAATTCGATTCAAAGTTGGCACAATCTAGCACTCCCTTGTGCTTAGTCATCCAGTCCATTCCCAAAATGACATCCAATCCTTGGGAATTTAGGATTATCAGATTAACGGGAAACTTATACTTCCCAAACTCTATGACTAGATCATGACATCCTGAGTTTACTATCATTTCTCCGCTAGGAGAACTTACTTTTATAGGACACCCAATAGTTTCTACCAGTAGTTCATTTCCTTCAACAAATGCTCTTGATACGAATGAATGTGATGCACCAGTATCAAAGAGAACAAATGCTGGAACAGAATTGAGTTTGAACTTACCAGCAACAGCATCAGGTTCCTCATAGATTTCCTCCACATTGATGTGGTTCACTTGCCCCTTCTGGAAAGGGTTGGGCTTGTTGGGTCCTTTAACTTTCTTTTCTGGGCATTCATTTGCATAATGACCCATCTTCTTGCACTTGAAACATTCAACCTGACTAAGATCCTTCTTGACAGGCTGGCTTCCACTACCACTTCCACTTCCATTATGGTGGCTCTTATATCCACTCTTGTGATTCTTGTACTTGTCATTGTCATGACTACGGTGGTGCTTGTTTTCATGATGACGGTTGTGGCTGTGGTGCTTGTTGTACTTTCCATGCTTGTGGGATCCAGAATTCCCACTGTCATCATAATGGGAACGCTTGTGAGACGATCCCGAGTTGTGCTTGTTAGAGTGCTTCCTCTTCCTGCTTTCAACTTGTTTCATCTTGTTCTCCAAAATAGCAGCCTTGTCACAAAGAGACTGATAAGTGGGAACATAGGCCACAGATAGCTGCAGGTTCAGTTCATCGTTCAATCCTTCGAGGAACTTCTCCTTCCTCTTAGCATCAGTGTCAACTTCATCCGGTGCATAACGCGCCAGATTGTTGAACTCCTCAATATACTCTGCCACACTGCGGTGGCGCTGCTTCAAGTTATGAAACTCTTTCTTCTTCAAACTCATCACTCAGGATGAGATGTGACCAGTACGGAAACCATCTTCAAAGATAGCCCATGTCACATCCGCAATGGGAGTGGTGATCTGGAAGTTATCCCACCAAGTGGCTGCTGGTCCTTCCAACAAGTGTGCTGCAAATCTGACCTTCTCTTCATTAGTACAGCCAACAGTTACCAAGTCCTTGTTCACAGAGCGTAGCCAATCATTGTCCACCATAGGATCAGTAGTTCCTGAGAAATTTGCTGGCCTCAGTCTTAAGAATCTGCTAAGCATGTCAAAACCCGGTGGGTTGTTCTGATTGTTGTTGTTGTTATTATTATTGTTGTTGTTGTTCTAGTTCTGTATAAACATGGTCATCATCTGCATCAGCTGCGTCTGAGCTATCATCATCTGCTGCATCTCAGGGGTGATGTTGTTGTTGTTAGGGTTGGGATTGGTACGTCGGGGAGACATCTGTGGTTTTCAATAAGGATAAGAATGAGATACCCATATATGCTTAACATGCACAATACATCACGTAGACAATCACCAAGCATGCATCAAAATAACAAGAGTTCAACAACACAAACAACAAGTTTTGAAAGGTAAACACACCAATAGCAAGCCATCCACATGTTGGATGGTCATTGAGACTCAATAAACAAAAGCATGGTAAATAAAATGTAAATGAGTAGTCATCACTACTCCTCTGCATCAACCTCCTCATCAACAAGTGTAAGACCTGCATTGTCCATAGCGGTCTTGTACTCCTCGACATTGGTGGTCAAGGTCTCTATTTTGGCTTTGAGATCCCTCTTATGTGAACGAAGTCTCTCAATCACACCTTGCTGATGCTCGAGCTCGAAGTCCTTGGCCTCTAGTTCTGCAGTCATGTCTCAAATCCTTTTGTTCCTATCTTGGACTCTCTTCTCTTGACTCTTGAACTTTCTATCCTGACTCTCAAACTTGGCCTCCATTTCTTTGACTATCTCATATTTCTCCGCGAAGAGCTTGTCCTTCTCAAGAAGCTGCACCTGGAGTTCGTCATTGCTAAGCATGACGTTGGTCCTATCAGTATCTAGGTGCCTAAGAAGAATCTCTAAGTCCTGGAGGTAAAGATGAATCGGCTCTGCCGTCTCTCTAGCAGTATCCTCGAAGTCAATGGCCTCACCATCCTCATCACGTCTATCGAAGGCGTGGAAATGAGTACCTCTAATCTCCCAAGAGTGTATCCCTAACAAGCGTCCAAGCAAATCCTGCATGACTACCTCTAGGCCTCTCTCCTTGTCATCACGCATGAGCTTGAATGTGATGGCCTCCGTGGCTGGCTCAGTCTGGCGTCCTGGCTGAGTAACCTTGAAGCCCAAAGGTCCTTCCTCTCGAACTTGGTGAGGGGAAGCATCATGATGGTATGTAGTGGGAGATTGAGCAAACTAGTGAGCTCAATAATACGAGTGCCAAAACGAGTTCCCTTGAACTCTTCTGCCGTGCTAATAGTAACATTAGGCATCTATTTTATAAGATAGAAAAAGTTAGAATCAACACAGATAAAGATAAATCACAAGACAAAGCATCACATGCATATCTTTGACAATCAAAACATCCAAGTCATGGCATACATAAAACCATTACAAACATTCAAGGTTCAACTTATTTTAAACGACATTTGGGAAATAGAATGATAAGTGTGGTGGTCCAACTAACGAAGTACGTTACAATCCCATCTCACTTGCCAAGTTGGCTAACAGGGCATCCCTAGAGGCAATCTGTCGATCTTGATCACATGACTCAATGGCTAAGTCTATGATGTCCTCTCTTAAACGTTGGTTGGTAGTCTCTAACTCTTGGGTATGCTTCTTTTCTTCCCTAAGGTCATTATGGGTGTTTAGCATTCTGCACTTGATTCTATCACCAAGCTCCTTGATGGCCTTCCAAGCTGCATCCCTTGCTGAATCAAAGAATGTTGTGTGCATCACTGAGTTGGTGACCATGCAGAATCCTGAGTCTTGTGGTTGTCTTCCTTGTTTTTATACAAGTGAAGTTGCACCCACCAGTATTCAACTCCTTCATTCATCACAGGAAAACCTTTGTACACGGCTGCACCATGTATTCCCATGGCAACCATGAGGTCCTTGAGAGCCTTGGGGAATTCTGTCTGACATTCCAAAGTCATAGTCATGAGTGGTCCCTTCCTCACGGCTTCGTTGATGGAGTTCATCTACAAATAGAGATGAGAAAGAAGATTAGAAGAGTTTACGAGAAGAAAAGACAAGTGAGGAAGTTGTTGAAAATTTTCCTTAGTGGTTTCCAATCCTAGGGTCATAATCCTACAGGCAACACAATGCTCTGATACCATCTGTAATATCCCTCCCTTTATAAAGGTAAGGATCCCTGTGATTGCAATGCTAGTCCCTGGATCAATGCTAGCATCCACAGTTTAAGATGAAGTGCACAGAAACAAAGGTCATTATTACATATCATTCCAGAGACAAACATAGTCTTTTACAACTCCATGGCCACATGCCTAATATAAGAGTTCATTATATAATAAGATAAATAAGTCTTCATCTTCATGTGCCACAGGCAAGCATGTTGAGTGTAGACTCATAACCCCTAATCATTATCGGAATAACCTGCAACATCACAAGTTACAGCCACAGTGGGTCAATACATTGGAATAGTATTGGCAAGTGATACCTTAGTAGAATATTAGTAGTCTAGATACTATATGCATTTTGGATAAGTGTAGCTTAGGCTTGCTTTGCTCAAAATAGGTTTTACCTATTAGTTGAAAACTCTATGTTTTTCTTTGAAAAAACTTTTCCCAAGGAAACACCAATAGAAATTGGTGTACCTTCACCCTTGTTCACCCACAAGTTTTAACTTAGAAATTGGGATAACGAGATTCTTGATAGCTTCCATGTCTTGATGCTCAAGTTGTCCAATACTAGGGACATGGCTAAGTACTTAGATTCTTCCATCTGCAGAGGTTGTGCACTTTCCCCACAAGACTTGATTTTCACCAAGACAGGACCTTTCAGAAGCCTTCCCTTAGACCAAATGGACGCGTTCCAACCTATCATCCCACTACCACCAACTGTCCAAATGGCTAAGTTATTGCAACCTATGTGATCCAGGCAGAGCCCATATTGCCATGTGGCTGCACTAGAAGCTTCTTAACATTTGGCCTCTCAAATCCCTTTATTCCTGGGTGGATTTCCACAAGTGAGATACACAAGGTAAACCATAGAAATGGGCCTTGTGTAACCACTCAACATAAACCATTCCTTCCATTCCACCCAGGTGTTTGATTCACTTAGTTGTTTTATTAAGCAAAAACATAAGTCCAAAGACTTATAAATATTTTCTCATAGCATGAATATATAACCACCCTTGGTTGCTACTATCTAGGATAAGCATGGCATTGATAAGCATCTTAACTTAGAAATTTCTAGCAATTCTACAACTACTAGGATTTCCCAGCATAGCATATAGATCAAAATATTCATGCAAGTCTAGCAAAATGTTTCTAATGCATAGTTGAAAAACATAGGGATAAAATCATGAAGCACCACTTGCCTTGGTATTTTGGAGAGTAGCAACAATCCTCACAATCACAATCACTATTTGCACCAAAATATACACATGAATTAATAGCACCAAAATCACATACAAGATATATTCAAACAAAAATATATGGATGCATGCAAAATGCCATGTGATGATTTTCTACACCAAACAAGACAAGTGCACAGTACTGAATCTCTAACAAGTTCAAAACTTGCCAATTTAACTTTATTTGAACAATAAAACATTTTTCAAATAATTGCTATACACAAATTATGCCTACAAATGTTTCTGTTAAAACAATCATTTTAACAGAGGCAAAACATTAAACACATTGCATAAATGGAAAGGATTTTCTCTCCTTATTCAAATGATATAAAGTTTGCAAAATTTGAACGTGTGGATCAAAAGTTATGAATTTTGCAAGTTTGAATCACTAATAGATCTAATTCAGATTTTTAAAACGAAGAACATGCCACGCGGCAACATCTGATTGGATGATACCGCTTCGCACCAGATCACGCTCGTGCACCGTTGGATCTAATTAACTGCGTACGGTCCAGATCAAAACATACCCCTTCGCTACAGATCTAATCCTAAGCGCTGGATTCAGATCTGACAGACCACGTTGCTTTGACCAACAACGGGCGACGCAAATGGTTGCCGCGGCGGCTGCGCGTCTTCCGGCGATGTTCCAACGAAACCAGAGGGGCAGGGGTCGGGCGTGTGCTTATCGAGACCACGGGAACGTGGGGATGCTCAACGTGTGGACGGGCAGGGTCGGGGCACACGGACACGGCAGCAGGACCTCGTCGGAGTTGCTGGCGGCGTCAGGTGCTCACTGTCGGAGTCGAAGACGACGTTCTGGGGCGCAAGGATTCAAACAGAAAACGTTAGAAGGTGCGCTAGACATTGGCGAACACGACCGTGTGATTCAGAAACAGAGGGGAACGCGGGGCTCACCGGAATTAGTCGCCGGAGTCGAGTTGAGCTTCGGTCGTTTCCAGAGGTGGACGATGACGACGGCCTAGGGCGGTTCAAAACAAAATAAAGGCATGAGAAGATGCGCAAGATGATTGCGAAGCAGCTCGCGTGGACCAGAAGGCAAGGGGCGCTCAGTACTCACCGTGACGGCTCGCCGGAGTCTCTCGGTACAGCGGCGGTGCAACTCGAATTGCCGGCAGCCTGGTGGAGAGGAGAGTGTGCAGTGTGGGGGGGAAATGACCGCGGCAGGGTGGGGTTTAAGTAGCAGGTGAAGGCTGGGCAAATTACTACCGGAATCAAGGGAATTGATTCAATTTAATCCACGAGGTAACGGCGGCGACAACGTGTTCATCGTGCAGAATTTTGGGGAGGACGATGACGACGTGGCAATGGGGCCACTGGTCAGTCTCTGGTGGGTTGATTCAGCGCGGTGAGAGAGAGGGGGAGGGAATGGCCCAGGTGGGCTTAGTGGACTGGGTTCTATGCTGGGCTGAAAGTCTGGCACCGGCCCTTTTCCCTTTCTTATCTCTTTTTCTTTTTCTAATTCGTTTTTCTGCAATCAAATTCAAACAAATTTAAAAGCAATTGAATTCAAATCTTTTCTGGATTTTTTTGTAGAGTGTAACCTTCATACTTTTGGGCATAAAACCATGTTGTCTCTCTGTACTTGCTTGGTCCCTTTGAATAATCAAAATAAAAAGTGCCTTAGCACATGGTTTGATGAAGATTTAAAAATGGTTTTTAAAACCATATTTGTTTTGAAAATTTTTGTCCAAGCTTGGAACTCATCCAACCAATCCTATGAATTCAAACAATGGTTTTTAAAACAATTATTATCTCTCTTGAGAGTGGCATTTGATTAGTGTTTGCTCACATAAAATAATAGCACTTAAGTGCTTCTGTTTTCTTGAAATGAGTTTGGAAAATGATCCCTAAATGATATGCATGCATGAATGATATGCAATCTTTGAAGACATGATTTTAGGGATGTTACAGCATCACTTTGGGAGCATCAAGTAGATCTAAATTGGTTTTGGCAAACCGAGCTCTGGTCAGTAGCAACACTTTTTGAGGTTTGAAAGGAAAAGAGAAAAAGCTTACATGTATTTTGTATCATTTATTTTCTTTGTTTTTTGGCTCATAAGCTTAGTATTATTTATTTGAGATCTTTTGTGTCTTCAAGGAAGATTGCATGTTTAGCTTTATCACTTGTAGGTTTGCTTGTTTCCTTCAACTCTTTGGCTTGCTACCCAACCTTGCTAGCCAAAAACCTGTTTTGAGAAGGAATACTTCTCATGCTTCCAATCCCTTTGAACCAAAACCTGTGCCATTTGTGTCTACCATATCTACCTATTAGCATTATTGCTATTCCAAGCAAATTCTCAAGCTTCATCTACCTTTCGAATTAAAAATTATTTTGTTATGTGAAAACTAGTCACTAAAGCTATCACGAACTTGATGGCACACCTTATTTTCTTGCCCCTAATAAACTTGAACCATTGTGTCATCGAATTTGTATATTCTTGCATATATACGTTGGGATTAGCAGAACCGTGATGTCATGGGGAACGCTTTCAACACCTGTAAATACATACTAGTTGATGTCATGCTCTTTTGTTTGCGGTTGTCGTCAGTGTGAAATAAAAGGGGAGCTTGTAAGTCCATGGAGTTATGTTTGTGTGTTAGAGAAACTCCTGGGCCACTAGCCTAAGCCATGCCTAATCATGGTGGAAACTTGGAGCATCACCATAGTGAGCAATCTATGAAGCTTTCCTCTTATATAAAAAAGAAGAGACGTATTGAAAAGAGGAAAGAGAGAAAAAAGCGCCATTTTCCCATGGCAAATAAGAGATTGCTGAGATGCTCACTGTCTGCTTGCCTTGTCATTTTGATTATGGGATAGCTCCTGTATCATGTGCAAGGGGTACCCTGTTGGTGGTTCTTTATGATACACATGTACTTAGAATGACAAGAACTTATCTGTAACTAAAGTTGAGTAGCATGAGGAGCGACCCTCGTACTCAAGGGACATGAGATCACCAACTTATATTTCGTCAAGCATATACTCCATGCTTGTCCACTTTAACCTTAAACACCTCAAGATGCTTATGATAGGGGCAATGAGAGCTCAAGATAGTAAGTACCATAATCTTCTAGAAGCTCTTTATGATCTTGAAATCCCTGCTTCCCTCTATGAAGGGCTTTTCTTCTACTTCTAAGTTGAGTTAGTAAACCTACTTCCTCTCTTTATACAGCAAGCATTTGAGTTGTTGTTTTTCAAGAATTCTTATGATGATTTATTCAATCATGTTATTTATCTTCCGTGTTTGCACAGTATCTAATGAGTATTAATTTGAAAGCTATCATTGTGAAAAACCTTTTATGTTTGAGCAAAGAGTACTCTTGTTGTAGAACTTCTACAAAAGCTTTATTTGTGAAACTGTTTGCCAGCTGTTCTCTGACCAAGAACAAAGTTTGCCAATCCCAATTATGATTTATCTTTATGTGTAGCACCCCGGAAAATTCTCAAATAGAAATTGCTTGTTTTTTTTTACTTTCTTGCATCATCATAACATCATCACTCATCATCTTCATGTTCATCATGCCACCTTGCATGGAACATATAATTAAATTGATGCACTTGTATTTGGTTCTTGATAATTGCATTTGACATTTGTATTTGTCTCCCTCAATTATTCCCTCTCTCTATTCTATCTCTAGTCGGTGCCATTTATCATGGAGCCATATTGTCCAAATTCTATTTATTTGAGTCTTGCTTATTTATTTTGACAAAATGCCCAAATTGAGTTGGGGCATCATCTTATATTCTTTCTATCTCTATCTTGTTGATCTCAATCTTGCCATACCATCCACTCTATTTCATATTCTTGTGCCCTACTCCCTTCCATATGTGTGACCCTTTATTTCTTATCTAGAGCTACATGTGATTATAACCAATCCATCTATCCCAAACAAAATCATGTGTCTCCCCTCTAAATCTATTTCCATCTAAATCTAATTCTATGTCCATGCTTGATCTTTCTCTAGTCTATCTTGTTGATCTTCTATTTTTTGGATCCATTGAACACTACCACCATTTGAATTCTTTTATTTGATGTCTATTAGAACTAGACAACTATTTCTTCTTCTTCTATGGTTTGATACATCCTTCTTTTGTTTTGTTTTTCAAATTAAAATTTATAATATTTCTCGGTTCGTCTTATGACCATAAAAGACAATCTTATTTTGCTAAGATAAAAATATCCTAAAAGCATGTCTAAAATTTTGGCCCAAAACTAGTCTCATCTAGTCAAGACCCATCTAATATTTCGGTCCAAAACTAGCCCTATCTAGACACTTTGGACTATATAAATACTCCAATCTCCTTCTTTCTCTTTAAACCCTAGCCCCAAATCCGCCTAAAATTCCCCTTTTCTAATTCACCTGATCTAGATCCGAAATCCCCATCTCAACTTTCACAAAATTCTGTTCCTCTTCTCTAGATTCCTTGCGCCCTTGCCTAATTCATGTGCGTGCAAGATTCAACTAGCTAGCTACCCATAATCCAATCGATCCATATATCTCAAAGACCACTAGATGCCATTGCTATTCACCATCCCGCGCGTGTCGCCCACCTGCTCTCTTGTCCCCGGCCGCACAGCAAGCAGCATCCCGCGCCGCCTTCGATTTCGCTGGCTACTGTGTGCGTGCTCGCAAGACGACCAGCCTAGATTCCCATGCCTGCTGCCGTCTAGGAGGCTGCGTCAAGCGAGACGCTCCACTCCACCGGCAGGCAGCCGCACCCGTGCCCTTTCAGTGTCCCCAAAGATCAACTCTATTCCAATTGAAACTCGTGCTAGACAAATGATTCGTAAAGCACTTACTTCCTCTTGTTCCGTTCAGTGAGTATACAAATCCAGTTCACTTTGTCTCGAATTTCTATAGCCAAGTAGAGCAGCTCGCTGTTGGTTCTGCCCGTGGCCGTCCTCGTTCCTGACGTGTTCGACAAAATGTCCACACGAGGTTTGCGTCTGGATTCTCCTTCCCGGTGTTCATTCCAACTACTTCCAGCTTCAATAATAATTCGAAGATCATCTCTTTGGCTCTCTGATCCGAACCGTAAGACATCGATCCTAACCCTATTTTGTATAAGATACATCTATCTTGTTGCATATTAAATCCATCATGCTTGCATACATATTTTGAGCGTCCGGTTTATTTTGTCGATTCATCTCATAATTAAACATGGAGACCATATACCGGCTTTTCTAGTCTTATATTGACCCCATTTAAATTTGTGTAGCGAACTGATGCTATGGTTTGTCATGTCAATACAACATTTAAATTGTGGGGTATATTAAATAATATGAACCATTTAATTAATTGTCGGACCCCGGTTCCGCTTAATATTGCCTAATTGCATCGCATCCTTGCCATGCCATACATCATACATGCATCATGCCGGGTCTTTTGCCGTAGTATTAAATAGTGCATCTGGTGTTTCTTCTAGTGCTTTGCTTCTTCACGGATTAGGCCGATGAGTTGATGCGAGAGTCGACCCGATCTTCGGATGAACCTTCGGCAATGTTTTATAGGCGAGCATTCTCCCCCTTTCTACCTATTTTACATTTCTAGACTTTATTTCCTCCTGTTGATCTATTGCTATCTGTGTTACGATGCTCTAGTTTTCGTACCCGCGATATCCTTTGCAGCTTTATATTGCCTTGGACACATCCTATTACCTGTTAATTGATAGATAGTTGGACTTGCGTGTCGTAGTTGCTTGCTCAAGTGTTGTTGCGTATCGTCAAGCACCACAGTTGTTGGAAGACTGCCATATGCTTTATGTTGGAGATGATTATAACTTTAATTATAGTTTAATAACTAAAATTGAAGTAGGTAAATAATGCAGAGGCACAAGTGGGCAATAGATGTTATTTGGTTTTTAACCGTCCACTTGTGTCCCGTAGGACCCCGAGTACTTGATACCTGTTCTTTGAATATTCGCACTATCCGCATGTGGGCCGATGAATCCCCTTAGCATGAGCCGGAGTCATATCTTATTTCTTGGGGCCACAAAGTAGTTTGGGGCTTTATTACTATCCTGTACTTATGCCATGCTTTACTGCTTTATTTATGTTTGCGCGTGGAGCGTCTGTACTGTTTTGGAACTTCGTGCCACGTTTGTGATGTCGACAAGCCAGTCACACTTTCGGGTTCCCGATCGTTTACAGCCGTCGTCACAAACCTCTGGGTCCGTCTCGGAGCCGGCCAACTTCGTAGCGGGTAGCTTGGTGGGGTGGCCCCCTGAAATATTATATGAATCTTGCGATTTCTTTGTCGTGATGCCTCATTGGGTTTTATTTGGTTTTTCCGAGGTTGATCGTGCGTGTGTTGCTATTTGTGCCCCCTGTAGGGTAAAACTTTCTGAAAGCCATGTCCGCGGTTATGGACGACTTGGAGCACAGTATCTCGATCATAGATAACTATAACTAAAGTAGTGCTATAAATTTGACTTTATAATGACTAGTAATAAGCTTTACTATAATGGAATGGCTAAATAAAAGTGCCAACAATTGCTAGTTTGGGTTGTCACCTGTTACCATTGTATCTGACTAGTAAGTATTGCAACTACAACGGAATGGCTAAATAAAAGTGCCAACAACTGTTGGGTTTTGGGATGTCTCATACTATATGTATATGACTAGTAAGTACTACAATTACAACGGAATGGTTAATTAAAACTGCCCACTGCTTATTATATCAGGATGACTCATGCTATCTATATCTGACTAGTAATTGCCGCAACTATAACGAAATGAATAAAACTGCCAACTGTGTGAGTTCCTCGGTTGACTTCCTCGTTTGGTCTCGAGGGGGAAATACCAGGATGGGTAAGTTTGGTTTTAGTTTCAGGTTGGACCCGAATAGGTCCTTCTTATCCCTATCTGATAGCCGCCAGTTGTATTGAGTCTCTATAGGTTGTTTAGTGCATGCTGCGCTGCCGCTTCAGTCCACCATACCTATGTAGGCGAGGACCGCCGAATTCTAGTCTCGCCATGTACTGGCCTCGATCTTGAGCTCTCTTTTTCCTTTGCCCTTTGTCGGCACCCCTTTTGTTTAAGCAGGTTTTGAGATCGACGTCGTTAGCAGGGTTACCCTTCCGGCTTGGCCTGGGCAAGGTTTTGGACGCCATTGGTTATGTTCAGGGCTCTTAGCTCAATCTGCATCTTGTCCGTACTCGAACGCTGTATCGTTTCCAAGGTGATTTGGATCTTTGTACTGTATATCTGTATTTTTGACTCATGGAGTCGTTGTCGTATATATCTGTTCTGTGGGTTCCATCGTGGACTATTGTGTAATGGTATTACTTCGTTTTCCACCCGCACGAAAGTGCCTGGTGGGCACCTTTGAATCGTTTCTATGCGGGTTTGGCGGGAATCGCTGAAACTTGCATAGGGCCGATTCTGAGGGTGTTACATTATGCATCTCTATTGTGACTCCTATACTTGTTGCAAGCTAAGTTGTATAATGGTGAGTTGATTTCTTCTATGAGTTGTGTAATGGTAAGTGTGATGCTTCTTGTCCGTATTCTTTTATCGCACTTCACTCCATAAACCCGTGTACATGTTTACTGAGCATGGGGGGAGTTGATACGTCCAATTTGCATCACCATTCTATATCATAATTTGCCTTTATTCATTGATATATTTCATATTAATAGTTGTTACTTATGTCTTTTCATCTGTTTTTGCATGTTGGATGATTCTTGAAGGATGAACTGCCAGAGTTAGGATTCTGATGGAAAAAGAGGTGTTTTGATGCAATTTCGCAAAGATCAGAAAAATATCATAAAAACTATGGAAAATCCTATTTTCCCAAAAGATGAAGAATGCCAGAAGAGGAGGCGGAGATGGGCCACATGGGGCCCAGACCCCCTAGGCGCGGGCCATCCCTAGGCCGCGCCTACAGGGGGTGTGGCCCACCTCTGGCTCCGCCCTCTCGCCTATATCTTCTCCTCGGAACCTAATACACGGGGAGGGACCACAGAAAGATTCCGCCGCCTCTTCGGTGCGGAAAACACCGAGAGAGAAAGAGCTCTCCGGCAGACAAATTTCTGCCGGGAAATTCCTTCCTGGAGAGGGGAGATCGTCGCCGTCAACACCATCGTCAAGCTAGACTTCATCGGGATCATCATAATCATCATACACACCATCATCTCCACCAGCACCATCATCATCACTCCATCCCGCTGTAACAATCGTGTTGAATACTTGCATAGTTCTTAGGGGAAACATTCCCGGTGTGATTACTATTGTAGTTGATGCTTGTGAGTGGAACCATTGGATTATTGTTTATGTTCAGATTGTTATTCATCACCATATCATCTTTGATATTGATCCATACAATGTCTCACGAGTAGTTCGTTTAGTTCTTGAGGACATGGGAGAAGTCATGTTGTTAGTAGTGGATTTGTGTTGAGATATTATTCAATGGTTTAGTATTTAAGTTGTGGTGCTATTCTTCTAGTGGTGTCATGTGAACGTCGACTACAAGATACTTCACCATTTATGGGCCTAGGGGAATGCATTGTGTATTTGGATACTAATTGTGGGGTTGCCGGAGTGACAGAAACCAGAACCCCCGTTAGGACACCATTACACAAGGGAGTGTAGGGTCTCAGAGTTTAAGGTTGTGGTTAGGTTTATACCTTAATTGCTTTCTCGTAGTTGCGGATGCTTGCAAGGGGTTTAATCACAAGTATGTATTAGTCCAAGTAAGGTCGGTACATTAGCATAGGTTAACCCACACAACACTTACAAAACCAAAGAAGACTACTCAGCTATATGAAGCGAAAGCACTTGACAGAATTCCCATGTGTCCTCGAGAATGGTTTGTCCTTATAAGTATTTCCACCGGCTTGTCCTTTGCTAAGAAAGGATTGGGCCACCTGCTGCAATTGTTTGTTGTCTTTATTACTTGCACTTTTTTCTTTGCTTTATCAGAAAACCCCTAAAAATCCGTTTGCTAAGTATTTACAGAGATTTCCTACTACATACCACTAGTCAACACCTTCTGCTCCTCGTTGGGATCGACACTCCTATTTATCAAAAGTACTACGATACACCCCCTATAATTTTGGGTCATCAGCGATTTGTGAAGAACTTTGGATCAATTGCCACGCCGCTAAATTGTAGGGTTCGCAGCATAGAAAACAAAAAATTTCCTACGATAGGAACAACTATGTACTAAGATCTATATACTAGATACAAACAACGGGCGGATGTATATCCGTAGAGAACATACCCTTGAAGACCAACAAAGCTTAACGAGTTAAAAATCATGGTTGATGTAGATGATCTCTTGCCGTTCTCAAGATCGAGAGGAAGTCCTAGCGCCGCAAATCAGCAGCGCATCCGTGCTCGCACACACGTCTGAGGCATCGAGGAACCTCCACCTCCTCGCTCTAGCGATGCAGCAGAAGCACAACTCTTTCTTGCCGAATAGCCACCGGGAACATGTATCTCGCTCGTCCGAGACCATGGGGGATAAATTCTAGAGGGGGAGAGAGATCCTTATAACATTCGATCATCGGTATCTCCATACCTAGTTTTATCTTGTTACTAACATGCACTCTTTTCTCGTTCCCGTGATATAACATTCTAGTGATCAAATCACTTGCTTGCAAGCTAACCAATGTGATATCATCGAGAGGGCCCAGAGCACATCTATCCGTCATCGGGATGAAAAAATTCTAGTCTAGATCCATGGGCCTCAACATAACACTTTATTAGTTCTGAACCCATCTTTATAATCACCCTGTTACGGTGTGACGTTTGATGTTATCAAGAAACTCTTCCGGTGTTAGTGATTGACATGATCTCATGGTCTAAGGGTTAGGATCACTTCGTAAGTTGTTATAGCAATATAAACTCAATGACTTCGATCGTAATGCTATACTTCGGATGAATGTTCATCACACCATTACACTAATGTTGTGATCTCGTTATTAAAACATCCAATGTCCATGATCAGGAAACCTTGATAATCTTGTTAATCAACGAGCTAGTTTATGAGAGAGGCATAACTAGGAACTTTCTGTTTGTTTATTAAACACACATGTATTAACGTTTCCGTATTAATACAATTATAGCATGCAAAATAAACATCTATCATATACTTGGAATACACATAATAAACACTTTATTATTGCCTCTCAGGGCATATTCCCTTGAGTCTCCCACTTGCACTAGAGACAATAATCGAGTTACATAGTGATGAATCTAACACCCATCGATTTCTAGTGTTGATCATGTTTTGCTCTAGGGAGAGTTTTAGTCAACGGATCTGCTACATTGAGATCCGTGTGTACTTTACAAATCTTTATATCTCCATCCTTGACATGCTCGCGGATGGAGTGAAACCGGCGCTTAATATGCTTGGAATTCTTGTGATACCTTGGTTCTTTGGCATTGGCAATGGCACCATTGTTGTCACAATAGATCACCATTGGGTCCAACGCGCTCGCAACCACACCTAGTTCGGATATGAACTCCTTCATCCAAACCGCTTCCTGAGCCGCTTTCGAAGCAGCAACATATTCGGCCTCCATTGTTGATCCCGCCACCACAAGTTGTTTGGAACTCCTCCAACTAACCGCTCCGCCATTCATGAGAAATACGTATCCGGATTGAGACTTAGATTCATCCGGATCGGTGTCAAAGCTTGCGTCAACATAACACTTAGCGACGAGCTCTTCTTCAACTCCATACACAAGAAACATATCCTTAGTTCTTCACAACTATTTAATGATATTCTTGACCGCTATCCAGTGTTCCGAACCTGGATCCGATTGGTACCTACTAGTCAAACTAATAGCATCTTCCACATCCGGTCTTGTACATAGCATGGCGTACATTATAGAGCCTATGGATGAAGCATAGGGGACTTTGTCCATTATCTCTCTTTCTTCCGCCGTAGCCGGACTTTGAGTCTTACTCAATGTCTTGCCTTGCAACATAGGTAAGAACCCCTTCTTACTTCCGTCCATTTTAAACTTCTTTAAAATCTTATCAAGGTATGTACTTTGTGATAGCCCTATTAGGCGCCTAGATCTATCTCTATAGATCTTTATGCCTAATATGTATGACACTTCACCTAGGTCCTTCATTGAAAATTTGCGGTTTAGATAACTTTTAACACTGTTTAAAAGATCTATATCATTTCCGATCAATAATATGTCATCCACATATAATATCAGAAATGTCACATTGCTCCCACTCACTTTCTTGTAAATACAAGCCTCTCCATATGTTTGGACAAATCCAAACTCTTTGATCACCTCATCAAAGCGGAGATTCCAACTTCGTGATGCTTGCTTCAGTCCATAGATGGATCGCTGAAGCTTGCACACCTTGTTAGCATCCTTAGGATAGACAAAACCCTTTGGTTGTATCATATACAACTCTTCTTCAATATTGCCATTGAGGAACGCGGTTTTGACATCCATTTGCCATATCTCATAATCGAAATATGCAGCAATTGCTAACATAATCCAAACTGACTTTAGCATCGCTATGGGAGAGAATGTCTCATCATAGTCAACTCCTTGAATTTTTCGAAATCCCTTTGCGACAAGTCGAGCTTTATAGACGATCACATTACCATCAGCATTAGTTTTCCTTTTGAAAATCCTTTTATTCTCCACGACCTTTCGATCGTGAGGTAAGTCCACCAAGTTCCAAACTTGATTTTCATACATGGATTCCATCTCGGATTTCATGGCTTCTAACCATTTGTTGGAATCCGAGCTCATCATCGCTTCTTCATACGTCGCAGGTTCATCAATTTCATCAACCATGAAATTCATAACAGGGTTTCCGTACAGCTCGGGAGCTGCACGTGTCCTGCTAGACCTGCGAGGTTCGGAAGTACTCTCTTTTGGAGTTTCATGATCATTATCATTAGTTCCTTCTTCAACTGGTGAAGCCAACCCCGGAACGACTTCCTGGCGCTGTGCTACTCGCCATACTTTGAAGAGAAGGTTCAATAACCACTTCGAGTTCTACCTTCCGACTACTCACGCCTTTCGCGAGAAACTCTTTCTCTAGAAAGGATCCATTCTTGGCAACAAAAACCTTGGCCTCGGATCTGTGATAGAAGGAATACCCAATAGTTTCCTTAGGGAATCCTATGAAGACGCATTTTTCCGCTTTGGGTTCGAGTTTATCCGGTTGATGTTTCTTCACAAAAACATCGCATCCCCGAACTTTAATAAATGACAGCTTAGGTTTGTTTCCAAACCACAATTCATACGGTGTCTTTTCAACGGATTTAGATGGTGGCCAATTTAAAGTGAATGCAGCAGTTTCTAGTGCATAACCCCAAAATGACAACGGCAAGTCCGTCAGAGACAACATAGATCGAACCATATCTAATAAAGTACGATTATAACGTTCCGACACACCATTTCGCTGTGATGTTCCGGCATGTGTGAGCTGTGAAACAATTCCACACTCTTTCATGTGAGTGCTAAACTCGTAACTTAGATACTCACCTCCAGGGGGACCGTAGAAATTTGATCATTCTATTACGATGATTTTCCAGTTCATTCTGAAATTCCTTGAACTTTTCAAAGGTTTCAGACTTGTGTTTCATCAAGTAGATATAACCGTATCTACTCAAATCATCCGTGAAAGTAATAAAATAACGATATACACCTCGCGCCGACATACTTATTGGACCACATACATCAGAATGTATGATTTCCAATAAATCTATCGCCCGTTCCATTGTACCGAAAAACAACGTTCTAGTCATCTTGCCCATAAGGCATGGCTCACATGTATCAAATGATTCAAAATCAAGTGATTCCAAAAGTCCATCCGAATGGATCTTCTTCATGCGTTGAATGCCAATATGACCTAAACGGCAGTGCCACATATATGCGGATATATCGTCATTAAGTTTAATCCTTTTAGCATCAACATTGTGATATGTGTAACACTATTATCGAGATCCAATAGAAATAAACCATTCATCATCGATGCATGACCATAAAATATTTCATTCATATAAATAGAACAACCATTGTTCTCGGATTTAAATGAATAACCACTTCGCATCAAACATGATCCAGATACAATGTTCATGCTCAGTGCTGGCACCAAATAACAATTATTCAAGTTTATTAGTAATCCCAACGGCAAGTGGAGAGGTAGCGTTCTGATGGCGATCACATCAACGCTTGATCGATTGCCGATACGTATCTTGACCTCACCCCTTGCTAGCGGTCGCTTGTTCCGCAGCCCCTGATTCGAGTTACAAATATTAGCAAATGAACCGTATCAAATACCCATGTGCTACTGCGAGCACTAGTCAAGTACACATCAATAACATGTATATCATATATACCTTAGTTTGGCTTGCCAGCTGTCACATCCCAAGATTTTCCAAATCTTGTTATGTGAAAAATAAATGAATAAAATAAAACTTTGTTGATTTTCAGGGTGAGAAGAAACTTTTTGAACCCAATTGGAAACTTTCAAAACCTATTTGGATCAAAATAAAATCTTAAAGGGATTTAAAAAGATAAATAAACAATAAAGTTAAAAATATTTGGAATTACTATTTTTGGATCTTTTAATAAAAAGATTTGGATTTTATAAAGCAAAGATAGATTTATAAATAAGGATTATTTTATAGAGCCAAATTAAACCTTGGCCAAGTTTTTGAAGTAAAATATTTTGTTTTGATTAAAGGAGTAAAGGGTTATTTAAATAAAATAATGAGGATTTATTAATATCCAAATTTTATTAAAATAAAGGTTTAACCATTTTTATTAAACATCAAAAACTTGTTAAATTATTTTAAGCAAGTTTTCCAAGTATTTTATTTTCAAATAAAAACTACTGATTTGGTTTTGATAATATTTAGATTTCAAAAGGAGATTTTAAATAAAACAAATCCTATTTTAATGATTAAGATCTATTTTATTTAATTATTAAATAGATCTTAAAAAGAATAAAATTATTATTTTATTTTGGACTTTGGTTTTGTGATGTTAAACAGAACTAAAACTCAATACAAAGTTTGGTGGAAGTTTGATTTGATTTGTTGTTTGAATTGTTTGATTGAATTTCACAATAGAAAAATCAATTGGAAAAAGAAAAACAGAAGCAGTACAAAAAAAATGAAAGAGACGACCCAGCCCAACTAGGCCCAGCAGCCCATTTCCCTCTCTCCCCCGAAGCATTATCTTTCACTCACGAATTAACCCGCACAGCGAATGACAACTGGACCCCACCGCACACTCCCTCACTCGCTGACTAACAAGGCCCACGGCCACGTCGTCATCGTCCTCACCCGCCGCTGACCGCGCCCCCTCTCTAGCCATTACTGCCGATTGAAAGCTGGCGTGAATTCGCGTTAACTACGCCATGAAACAGCCCTGCGACCTCGCCCTCTTAAGCGCCTCTCCCTCCTCTCTCGTTCCCCTCTGTCGCCCCTTACGCCCCAGTGCCGCCCTAATTCCTCTCCGAACACCGCTGCCTCCGACAAGCTTCCCGGCGAATTCCGGTGAGCCCAGCTACTCCTCTGCCCCTGGAGCACACGAGCGTGCTCGCCGTCACCAGGCGCACCTGACAGTAGCCATAGCTCATTCACGCATGCCCTAGAACGTCGCCTCCGACGACGCCAACGCGCCATCGCCTTCGGCATCAACTCCGGCGACGTTTCCCCGTAAGCCACGTCTACCCCTCTCTCTCCCGATGATGCTCCCATACTCGTGACTCTCTTACGCAACTAACTGCGCCTTCGGTTTGTCCTAGCACACCCTACATCGTCGCCTCCGTCGTCGAGCAGACGAGCCCGACGCCAGGCAGAACTCCGGTGAGCAATCCGCGTCACCACCGTGCGCCCCTCGACGAGATACTGCCACGTTGAGCATCAGCGAAGCACGGCGATCTCGGTGATCCCCTCCCCTGTCTCTTTTGCTTCCTGCATCACCAGCACCACCCTCGTCTGAGCACGCCGCCGCTCGCCGCCGCGCCAGCGCCGCCCATCTGAGGTCGAGCTGCTGTGAGCCACTGGATCCAGATCCGAGCGTCACGATAGAATCTTAGCCGAAGGGGTATCGATCGATCTGCACCGTGCGATGTTAGTTTAATCCTACGGTCTGAATTGCTGATCCAACCGAATCGGTGCACGTAACGAAACACGCCACGTGTCTCTGTTGAGTTGAATTAGAACAGAATTGATCTATTAGATATGTGATTTTGTAAATTGCATAACTTTTAAACCACACGTCCAAATTTTGCAAATTTTATATCAATGGATTCATAAAAGCAAACCCTAGCCAACCATGCCATTTGTTTAGTAAAAAGCTTCTGTTAAATTGTTTGTTTATGCAGAAACTTGTGTATGCTTGTTTATATATAAAAATTATTCCAAAATGAATTTGAGGATAAATTCTTTGGCAAATTGTGTGTTTTGAACCTACTGACCCTAGGAAACACTTTGTGATTTAAAAAATATATTTGGTGATGCAAAAGAATGAATCTTGGATTTAAAACCAATTCTAGTCAAATAAAAATATGGTTTATTTATTAAAAATGGTTTTGGAAGAAAACCTTTGGGAAATGTTTTGTTTCAAACTCTCTGACCCCAACACCAAGTTTTATGATTCGAAAATATATTTGGTGAACCCTATAGAACTACTACTTTACTAAAGACATTTTCAAACCACATAAAATAATAACTTGGTTTAGAAAATGGTTTATAAAGTGAAACCTTTTGCAAATGACTTTGCCACTTTATAAAATGACCATTAGGTGTATCCAAATGTATATGACCCATTAGAAACCACTTTTACAAATAAAGCAACCCTTTTGCATGCTTGCATGTATTGTTTTGTTTATTATTTTATGTGATGAAATGCTTGAATTGGTAGATTGAAATATTGCTTGCTTGATTGAATTGTAGTGACTTGAAGTGTGTGAACATTGCAAAGATCAAGGAGTGAACTTATACCCTCTACCAAAAAGGCAAGTGATGCTTCATACTTTGTCCCATTATTTTCACTATGCATTAGTGATATTTCTAAGTAGGACTTGCATGGAATTTTGCTAAGTATAAACCATGCTATGGGAAAACCTAGTAGATGAAAACCTTAGTAGAATTTCCTAAGTTAAGATTCCTACTACTATCATGCTTAGCTTAGCTAATAGAAAACAAGGGTGGAATATATACATCCATACTATGGAAAAATTTCTAAGACTGAGGACTTGTGTTTTTGTTTAATAAAACAACTAAGTTAATGAATCACCTGGGTGGAAAGGGACTTGCTTGGTGGTTTTTGGTTGAGTGGTTACACAAGGCCCATGGCTATGGTTTACCTTGTGTATCACACTTGTGGATTGCCACCCAGGAACAAAGAGATTTGAGATGTCAAATGTTGAGAAGCTTCAAGTGCAACCACTTGGCATTATGGGCTCTGCCTGGATCATATAGGTTGCAATAACTTAGCCAAATGGACAGTTGGTGGTAGTGGTTTGATAGGTTGGAGCGCTTCCATTTTGGTCTAAGGGAAGGCTTCTGAAAGATCTTGTCTTGGTGAAACCAAGTCTTGTGGGGAAAGTGCACCACCTCTCTAGAGTGTAAAATCTAAGTACTTAGCCATGTCCCTGGTAAAGGACAATTTGAGCATCAAGACATGGAAGCTATCAAGAATCTCATCATCCAAATTTCTAAGTTAAAAACTTGTGGTTGAACAAGGGTTAAAGGATCTTCAATCTTTGATTGGTATATGCCTTGGGTGATTTTTGTCAAGCAAAACTTAGTGTTTTCAAATGATAAGGAAAAATCTATTTTTGAGCAATGCAAGCCTCAACTCCACTTTGCCAAATGCATATAGATGATAGACTCCACTATACTACCGTAGTATCACTTGCCAATACAATTCAAATGTATTGACCCTTGTGGCTGTAACTTGTATGTTGCAGGTTTGATTGATGTTAGTAAAGTTTGATGATTAGGATTACAAAGTCTACAACCAACATGTCTGCCTGTGGCACTTTGAAGACGAAGGACCCCATGCTTATAGATATTCTGCTGCAATGTATTGTAATAGCCAACTGAGCTATGAAAGATGTAATAAATTATTTTATTCCTGGTTATAAAGTTGTGTTATGAACTTTGTTTCTTGATATTACATCTTAACTGTGGATGCTAGCTATTGATCCAGGGACTAGCATTGTAAACACCGGGGACTATACCTTATAAGAAGGATGGGAACCTTACACCGGCCTTCTTGTCTACCAAATACTTGGGGTAGTTGCGCTTCCAATGGCCAGTCCCCTTACAATAGTAGCACTCGGTATCAGACTTAGGGCCAACTTGGGGTTTCTTTTAAGGCACGACATCCGGCTTGCCGCCCTTACTTCCCTACCATTTACCCTTCTAGTCTTTCTTGAAACCAGTGTTCTTATTGATCATCAACACTTGATATTCCTTCTTTCTCCACTTCTGCAGTTTTAAGCATTGACAGAAGCTCGGGGAGAGACTTATTCATGCCTTGCATATTATAGTTCATCACAAAGCTCTTATAGCTAGGTGGCAGAGACTGCAGAACATGATGGATGCCTAAGTCAATGGGAATCGTTATTCCCAAGGACACAAGCTTATCGGTGTAACCCGACATCTTGAGTACATGCTCACTTACGGAGTTGTGCTCTTCCATAATGCAACTAAAGATCTTTTCTGAAGCATTGTAGCTCTCTACAGTAGCATGTGTGTCGAAAATCATTTTCAACTCACCCATTGTATCAAATGCATTGCCGTTTTCGAAATGCTTTCGAAGTTCTGGATCTAGCCCATACAATATGCCGCAATGTACTAAGTTGTGGTCCTCCTGACGAGTCTGATAGACATTCTTATCCTCGTCAGGGGCAGCATCGAAAGGGGGGGGGCCTAGCGGTGCTTCTAGCACATATTACTTTTGTGCAGCAGAGAGGAGAATCCTCAAATTCATGGCCCATTCGGTTAAGTTGCTACCATTCGTTGCAAGTTTCCCTTTCTCCATCAACACATTGAAATTAAAGGAAGGTGGTTCCATGTACAACAGAATTTGTAAAGTTTAGACTAAGTTTATGATAGATTGAGTTCAACTAATCCACATTACGAATGAAGTCCCACTCAAAAACGACATCCCTCGAGCCTTTTTGGTGATTACATGAACCAAATCCACTACACCAAGTCCGATCATCACGTGAGTCGGTGTAGCTTCAAAGGTGAGCATCAAATGGGCATCATATATACTATATGACTCATGCTTAACCTTTTGGTCCGTGTTCCGAGGCCATGTCTGTACATGTTAGGCTTGCCAACTAAGAACCTTACTAATCGCGTGTGTAACTGTCTTACACCCGAAATATGGTCGTGGATCCAAGAACAGCCGATCATCACGTGATGTCTTGGAGCGACGAAAACATAATCGGTGCATACTAAAGGAAGAACACATTCTTATCTTGATATTTAATTGAGGGATCATCTTATTATGCTAATAAAACACCAAACAAGCAATATAAGATGCTATCAAACATCATATGTTTATAAGTGAAATGATATGGTTACCGTATATGATCTCTATCATGTGCATCGTGGTATGATCACTATCATACCTTTATGTGTAAGGCCAAGATCTATGGAACTTACACGTTATGTCTGTTGTAAGAGTATCATCTCATACTTCTACTTACAACATCACCATATCATAACACTAGCCAAGCAACAATCTAAACTAGACGCCTCTAATTTATCCATTGCAAGTTTTACGTGGCTTAGGGATTTCGAAGATAGAACCGTTCTTACCTACGAACATGAACCACAACGAGGATAACCAAATTGTTGACAACTCGTTGCAAAATAGATATTGACTATAGTAGGAGAGACAGACACCCACTAGCCACTTATGCAAACTAGTTGCATGTCAAGCGTGGAACATGTCTCATGTGCAAGGACATGTAAAGTTTGTCCGAGCCACTTCATCCCACTATGCCACCAATATCCAAAATTACAACTAAGAAGCAACAACATGATCATCATCGCGCACATACTCATATGTGTACTACCCGTGTAAAGCATCTACGCATAGATCTGGCTCTGATACCACTGTAGGGTTCGCAACATAGAAAACAAAAAAATTCCTACGATGGGAACAACTAGGTATCAAGATCTATCTATTAGATACAAACAACGGGAAGATGTATATCCATAGAGAACATACCCTTGAAGACCGACAAAGCTTAACAAGTTAAACTCGTGGTTGATGTATACGATCTCTTGCCGATCTCAAGATCGAGAGGAAGTCCTAGCGCCGCAAATGAGCAGTGCATCCGTGCTCGCACACACGTCCAAGGGACCGAGCAACCTCCGCCTCCTCGCTCCATCAATGCAGCGGAAGGACAACTCTTTCTTGCCGAATAGCCACCGGGAACATATATCTCTCTAGTCCGAGACCATGGGGGATAAATTCTAGAGGGGGAGAGAGATCCTTCACGAGGAGGTGTGAGTGAGAAGTGAGGAGGGGGTGCCTTTTATAGGAGAGGGGGAACACCAAGGGGGTGGCTGGCGCATGGGGGCTTCCCCTTTACCTCCTCTCATTCATGTGGGTGGACACTCCACTCACAAAAATCCTTTCAATTCCCTCCACTCAAAATCCCACTCAAAATTGCTATTAAATTTCCACCAAATTTAATGCAAACTCTCATTAAATAAAACTCCTTTTATTTATTCAGAATTTTGTCAATTACTTTAATGACAAACATTCACATATAACCCCTTTCTAGTATTTCAGTTCACATGCAAAAACACTTTCTGCAATTTCACCCGAAAACCTGTTTCGGTATCTAGTGAATTAAATTCCTACGCTTGTTATTCTTTCCGGCATGAAACTTTTGCTCCAATTGGATGTCGGTGTCTCTTAAGTGTGTCACCCAACGGTTCGTGAATAAAGCAGACATGATCGAGACCCCTCTTAGATCAATAATCAAAAGCGGGATCTGGAGACCCATATTGACACCCACACATTCAACGATGACTTTCTTGTGATCGTCGGAACCTTTTACGCTAGTATCTTAATCCCTTTGATTCAAGATATATTACATGTCCAAGATTCGATCATCGGTATCTCCATACCTAGTTTGATCTCGTTACTAACATGCACTCTTTTCTCGTTCCCATGATATAACATTCTAATGATCAAATCACTTGCTTGCAAGCTCACCAATGTGATATCACCGAGAGGGCCCAGAGCATATCTATCCATCATCGGGATGAACAAATTCCACTCTCGATCCATGGGCCTCAACATAACACTTTATTAGTTCTGAACCCATATTTATAATCACCCTGTTACGGTGTGACATTTGATGTTATCAAGAAACTCTTCCGGTGTTAGTGATTGACATGATCTCATGGTCTAAGGATTAGGATCACTTCGTAAGTTGTTATAGCAATATAAACTCAATGACTTTGATCGTAATGCTATACTTCAGATGAATGTTCATCACACCATTACACTAATGTTGTGATCTCGTTATTAACAACATCCAATGTCCATGATCAGGAAACCTTGATCATCTTGTTAATCAACGAGCTAGTTTATGAGAGAGGCATAACTAGGAACTTTCTGTTTGTTTATTAAACACACATGTATTAACGTTTCCGTATTAATACAATTATAGCATGCAAAATAAACATCTATAATATACTTGGAATACACATAATAAACACTTTATTATTGCCTCTTAGGGAATATTCCCTTCATGAATGAACTTAACAAGAAGGATGTTCCCTTTGTTTGGGGCGATGCACAACAATAGGCCTTCGTGATATTGAAAGATAAGTTAACACATGCTCCATTACTCCAACTTCCTAATTTTAATAATACTTTTGATCTTGAATGTGATGCTAGTGGAATTGGTTTGGGAGGTGTGTTATTACAAGAGGGAAAACCTGTTGCATATTTTAGTGAGAAATTGAGTGGGGCTAGTCTGAACTATTCTACTTATGATAAAGAATTATATGAGCTGGTTCGGACATTAGAAACTTGGCAACATTATCTATGGCCTAAAGAATTTTTTATACATTCTGATCATGAATCTTTGAAGCATATTCATAGTCAAGCTATGTTGAATCGTCATCATGCAAAGTGGGTTGAATTATTGAGTCTTTTCCTTATGTTATCAAGCACAAAAAGGGTAAAGATAATGTTATTGCTGATGCTTGGTCGCGCTGTTATACTTTGTTATCTCAACTTGACTTCAAAATATTTGGATTGGAAACTATTAAGGAACAATATGTGCATGATGCTGAATTTAAAGATGTGTTACAGAATTGTAGAGATGGTAAAACAAGGAACAAGTTCGTCTTCAATGATGGATTTTTGTTCCGTGCTAACTATGCATTCCAGATAGTTCTGTTCATCTTTTGTTGTTATAGGAGGCGCATGGAGGAGGATTTATGGGACACTTTGGTGTCAAGAAAACAGAGGATGTTCTTTCTACACACTTCTTTTGGCCACATATGCGTCGAGATGTTGAGAGATTCATGGCACGCTGCACTACTTGTCAAAAAGCTAAGTATCGTGTTAATCCACATGGTTTATATATGCCTCTTCCTGTTCCTAGTGTTCCTTGGGAGGATATTTCTATGGATTTTTTTGGGATTTCCTCGTACATAGAAGGGGAGGGATAGCATTTTTGTTGTTCTGGACCGGTTTTCTAAGATGGCACACTTTATTCCTTGTCATTAAACAGATGCTGCTGCGCATATTGCTGATTTGTTCTTTCGTGAAATTGTTCGTTTACATGGTGTGTCAAATACTATTGTTTTTGATCGTGATACTAAATTTCTTAGCCACTTTTGGAGATGTTTATGGGATAAGTTAGGGACTAAATTGCTATTTAGTACTACATGTCATCCCCAAACTGATGGACACACTAAAGTAGTGAATAGAACTTTGTCTACTATGTTGCAGGTTATTTTAAAGAAGAACTTAAAATTGTGGGAAGAGTGTTTACCTTATATAGAATTTGCTTACAATCGTTCGCTGCATTCTACCACAAAGATGTGCCTATTTGTGTATGGTTTTATTCCTCGTGCACCTATTGATTTATTGCCATTACCTTCTCCAGTGCAAAATAATTTGGATGCTACTCAACATGCTGAAATGATATTAAACTTACGTAAGACTACTAAAGATAACACAGAACAAATGAATGCTAAGTATAAACTTGCTTGGGATAAAGGGAGAAATCATGTTCTATTTGATGTTGGAGATCTTGTTTGGTTACATTTGCGTAAAGATTGTTTTCCTGATTTGCGCAAGTCTAAGTTAATGCCACGTGCTGCTGGTCCTTTTAAGGTGTTAGAGAAAATAAATGATAATGCATATAAACTTGAGTTGCCTGTAGCTTTGGTACGGTTAGTCCTATGTTTAACATTGCAGATTTGAAGCCTTAATTTGGTGAGGAAGATGAGATTGCGTCGAGGACGACTTTAATTCAAGAAGGGGAGCATGATGTGGACATCCCATCTATCAATACAACCATTTTACCTACATCTACACACATACAAGGACCTATCACTCGAGCTTGTGCCAAGCAACTTAACTATCAGGTACTTTAGTTTCTTGGAACTATTCCTCACATACATGAGATATGATGCTTCCTAAATCAGATGTATTTATTACTCTTAGCAATGATGGACCAAGCATGGATGAGAGGGACAAGCATTGGAGCATGGTCAATTATGGAGATCGCAACAAGCATGTGATGATTTAAGAGAAGGCCACGGATGAAGATTTCAGAACTTTGAAGCCACCATTATGAATAAAGAATGCTTGGACGAATTATTCAAGAATATTACATCCTAATTTCGTTGATAGCTTAGTTGGGTGCTATGACACCTTTTATTTTGGGCCAGGCCCATGTAATTTGTGCACGAACTAAAATAACCACTTTTTAGAGTCCATATTTGAGGAGAAAAGGACTTCTAGGGTTGGTTTCGGCCACCACCTCTATGGTTGGACGAAATCTCACCTTTTCCTCCTTAAATACTCCCCATAGCCGTCACTTTAGACTCAGATTTTATTTAGACATAAAGTTAGCGATCATAGCAACTTCGCCAAGGCTCGAGCGTCGTAGAGGCCTTTTGTACTTCACACCTATACATGATCCCACCTTTTCAATAAAGCTTTCATCTTAATCCGCAATATATTGATTGCAATATTAGTTCTTACTTGTTCTCGATTTCAGGTAGGAATTAAGACCCTCGCTGGTCAGGCTGATCGTGTTCCCGCAGGATTAGTAACCTATAGGATATTGGCCTAGCAATTGCATTAGTGCTCGTGCTCGCACGTCTAGTCAGATCGTCAAGCCCAAACTCCACCAAATCGACTATCACCATCTCATCGAAAGATCAGACACCTTTGCCCCATCATCATCTCTCTCTATGTGTGATCTTATTGTGGTCATGAGTTTTGTAATCAAGTATATGTACTCTGCTAATCAAGTGCTTTAATTGTAATCTCCGGTTATCCCCACGTGTGTGAAGGTTATAGTGTGCACACCGTGTGGCACTTAGGCTAAAGATTACATAAATACTTATCATGAGTTATAATTTGAGTTGGATGTCTCTATGAGTTTGTGGTGTTTATTGGAACCATCTAGCGCTCGAGGTGACAATGGGGTTATCTATATGGGGAATGCGAACTTCAAGTTGTGCTGTTATAACCCTACACCGTCCAACCGGAGAGTAGTTCAAGGTAGCATCATTAAGAGAAAATATTTATATGAGAGTGTACACTAGTGAAAGTATGATCCATAGGCCTTGTTTCTAAGCATTGAAACACCGTTTACAATCAGTACTATTACATGTTTGCTTGCTGCCATATTTATTTAAGATTGCAATGACCACTTATAATCATCTATATTACTTGTATTTCACTATCTCTTCGCCGAACTAGTGCACCCATACACCAGACAAGTGTATTGGGTGTGTTGGGGACACAAGAGACTTCTTGTATCTTGATTACAGGGTTGCTTGAGAGGGATACCTTTGACCACTTCCTCCTTGAGTTCGATAAACCTTGGGTGATCCACTTAAGGGAAACTTGATGCTGTTCTACAAACCTCTACACTTGGAGGACCAACAACTGTCTACAAGAATAGAAGCATGCATAGACATCACTCCCTTATCACATGCACCTAAACCATCTATCTATCTCTAAGCCGTGGCCACCCATGTCCATGTTCTTTTTTCTATGGCATTTTTGTACCCAACTACACCACCTTACCCCATCCTCCTTGTCGTGTCTTGAAAAAAGATCAGTACCCGCTCCACCACGCCACCTCCCCTCCCTTGGTCCCTCTTCCCTCTCTAAGCTATAGGACAAGAAAGAGGCAAGAGAGCAAAACCTAGTCTATCTGATGGCCTCCTTCCCATCTCTTGCAAAAGTAACCAAGACCTATGTGCTGCTGCCCCTTCCCCTATTCTTATCTACCCTCTAGACCAAGACTCGATCGAGATCCCCATGCACCATCCTCCCTCCTTCTTCCTCCTCCCCACCATGATCATCCCCTCACCACCTAAACTCTAGCCTCGGCCCCCTCTGGTCTTCTTCATTCTGGTGACCTCGAGGATGGACCAGTGGTTCCTGAGGCTTGGACTGCTTCCTCTTCTTTGACCTGAAACGCCGGAATCTGCTGGAGCTCTCCGGAAAGTCGCCGCCACCGCCGTGTCCGTGAGGAGCCCGAGGAGCCGGTCCATGAGCCTGGCACAAGATACACACCGCTTCCGCGCGATCGAACCCCTCCGGCGCCTCTGTGGTGAGCCATCTAGCCTCCCAGACATGGTATGCCTCCCTCTCTTGCACCATATCACCGCCGGCCTATGACGAGCACCCTGCGCGCATGCCGCTGTCACCTCTGTGAAGTAGATGCATCCCCAGTACACCTGTTCTTCGCGTTGTAGCCAACCACACAGATACGGCGATACCCAACTCTTGTTTATGCTCCCTTATTTAAATCGAGCCGCAGCACACCCTTTTCAGTCCAGGAACGGCGACACGGTCGTGCTTGCAAAACATGCCGCCGTGCAGCCCTTCCTGTCGGAGTTCAGGACCGCGAGCTCGATTCCCTGCAGCTTGCAACCCGACGTCTGCCCCTATTCATACAGAACTAGCTGAACCCATGTCGTGTTTTAGCTCAAGATTCTTGAACCAAGGTTGCAGTCCTCGAATCCCTCTTTCCATCGAGCCGGTCCTTGCTCAAAATGGTGCACCACAGGAGTAGTAATCATGAGAGCGCAACAACTCTGCAGTTTACAAAGCCATCCCCTCCCTCTCATGTGCTCTACAGTAACTTCGCCTTGAGAGTCGGAGCGGAAAGCTCTCCTCCGACCCAAATCCAACAGCACCGCTGTCTGGAGGAGAGAGAAAGGAGATGCTCACCTAGTCCCTGGTAGTGGTATTTTTGGCCTTAGGCCGAGTTTGGGCAGCTTGCCCGTGTTTTGGAGATGTGCCCGGTATCTGTGCAGCTATATCTCGAGGCTTCTAGGGATCCTTCCTCTCCTTCTTTTCTTCCTGAGGCGCGCTAGGAAGGCGATGGGGAGAGCCACTATCTCCGTCAATAAAGCTGCATCCTGTCTGAACCAAATCTTTCTATGGTAGTTCTTGGCTCTGGCCGGCCGAGGCGGCATGGGGAGTTGGATACTTGCTGCTGGATGCATCCCCTCTCTCTAGCCGACGGTGGTGGCGGGGGGAGTAGAGGGGAGGCTGCAAGAGGAGGGGCATTGTCGGCGGGAAGGGTCGGTATTTGTGGTGTTTGTTGGATCTTGGTGGAGATCTGATGTTCTTGAACAGCTCTTGGTATTTGGCTACGGCTTATTTTTTCCTCATCCGCCTCCTTTGACCCGTGGCGGGGGTTCAAGTTTTGCGAGCGGATTGCTTTTCTTGCTGCGTTGGACAGGGACCTTCGGTCGCCGGTGGACTTCAGATGGAGATGAAGCCTGGGACTTCTCTTCTCCTCTCCTTGGTGGAGCTGGTGTTGACAGTAAGATGGCTGAGCTTCAATCTGATGGTCGTTGGTGGGGGAGATATGAAGCCTCAATTTCCTCGAGCACATCTTCAGTCCATGGCGACCTTTGGAAATCGCTGGTATGATCAAGCCCCTATTTAACCCCCATTGTGAGGCCCTTTCTAAAGCCTATTGTTGTTGTGGCGCTGGTCAGCATCGAAGCAAGTGGCGTAGTCCCCGCAGCGGTGTTCGAGAACGGCAAGTCTGGCTTCTTCCGGCTCAACATAGGGGAGAGAGAGGACTAGATTGCATTTTATCTTCTTTTAGCAAGGTCCTTTCTACTTAAACCAGGGACCCATGTGTTTTTGCTATTTTTATGGGGCTCTCTGTAATAGTCTTGTTCACCCTCCAAATGGAATAAAAATTTAGGCTTCTAGCCCCTTTGGGGGCCCCCTGTGTTCAAAAAAAACATAGGAGTAGTAATCATCACCGCAAATCGGCACGATATTGCAGTAGAATCGGGCAGAAAATTCAGTTTCTCGTGAATGTGTTTTTGCCTCTGTTCATCCCCTTTTTCGGCGCACAAATACCTATTCCGGAGAAATTGTGAAAACCCCCTTCAGGAGATCTTTGTTTTTTGTTTTTGCGGCACTTCCTAATTCCGCACCATATTGTCGCCATATTCTTTTGAATTCGGGCTGATTCAATTCATATTCCAGATCTGTGATTCAGATTTCACTCAACGTCCCAAACCATTTTGTAAAAAAACCCCTCAAGTTTTGTTCTTACCAACCCGCAGTCCCCCACCTCACCCATGTGATAGCCCCTCAGCTCCGCCATGTCAGCACGCTGGCCCGCGCGTCAGCCTCCATAGCTAGCCTCCACCTTGGTACAAAAAGTTCCAGAACCTTTTCCTAATCAATAAAAATTCCAGAAAATGTAGAAATCTAATTAAATTCATATATTTTGAAATAATTTGAATTTGAAAAAAACATACAAAATGAAAAGTGATTGTTTTCCAAATATGAATTCATCCATGTTTTCCATTTTGACCAGATTTGACTCTATCTAGTCAAACCTTTGACTTTGACAACTCTTTAGTAATTTTGACTTAAATAATAATTTAAATTCATAAATTCAAATAAATTGACTCATATATGTTTTTTAATCAGAAAAATGTGAGGAATCTGTTTCTGCTATTTATAATATCATTTGAGCAATTTAAAATTTGGAAATAATTTAATTGTTAATAAATGCCATTTCTTAAATATTGCATAAGTTTAAATCCGTAATTCCAAATTCGACAAATGATGTATATCAATCGATCAACGCGACAAGCCCTTTCCACCCATGTATACCTTACTTGTAATTGCATCATGCATCATAAGGAACTTGAAAAATCAGAACTATTTATGTAAGGAAAACATGATGATTAAAATAGGGAAATTATTATTTTTGTTGGTAATGCCTCACTAATGTTGTATCATCAATGTGCTATGATCATGATACCTTCTCAACGTAGTTTGCATCATTAACTTGCCATGTCATGCATCATATCATGATCTTGCCGATTCTTTCGCATTAGTTATAATTATGCATCGCTTGTTTCTTTTAGTGTTTTGCTTCTTCCCAGATTGCACGATAAGATGTGCGAGTGTCGACCCAATCATCGGATGAACCTTTGGCCATGTTTTCAGGAGAGAATTCTTCCCCTTTCTACCTATTTTTCTTTTATAGTCTTTGCTTCCTCTTGTTGATTTATTGCCATATGTGTTGCGATGCTTTAGATTCCATCCACCATTTATATTCCTTGCAGCCCCTATATTGCCTTGGACACCTCCTATTGCTTGTTGATTAATAGACAGTCGGCCTTGCGAGTCATAGTTTCTTGCTTAGGTGCTACTTCGCATCGTCGATGTTCCACTGCTGTTGGGTGGTTGACACATGCTTAATGGTGGAGATGATCATGACTTTAATTACCGTTTAATAACTAATATTGAAAGTAGGTAAATAATGCAGAGGCACTAGTGGTTAATAGACAATATTTGGTTTTTAACCGCTCACTGGTGTCCCATAGGACCCAGAGTTCTTGACACCTGTTCCGAGATCGAGGGCGCTAACCATAAGTGGGGTGTGTGGGCACCCTCATCGATTTAGTACCTGATTTTAAAGTACTGTACCAGGGGCCACAAACTAGTTTGCGGCGTTATTACTATCATGTACTTATGCCATGATTTACTGCTTTATTTTGGATGTGCGTGGAGCGCCTGTAATGTGCGTGGAGCGCCTGTACTATTTTGGATCGCGACATGATTTCGCGGTTCCCAGTCGTTTACAGCCATTGACACAAACCCTGGGTCCGTCTCGGAGACCGGACGACTTCGTTGCGGGTAGCTTAGTGGGGTGGCCCCCATGTGCTTGCTTTGGGTTTGCGAAACGTCGTGTCCGAAACCTCGTCGACATACAGTTGGGTGTATGTTTTATGATCTTGTACCTACCTACTCTGACAACAAGGGTGTAGGTGCGTGTGGAAGCTTTGGTGCACCCCTGCAGGGTTAAATCTTTTTGAAAATCCGTGTCCACGACTATGGATGACTTGGAGCATAGTTCTTGATCATAGACAACTATGACTAAAGTTTACTGATATAATTTGACTTGTATCTGATATGACTAGTAAGTTGGATAACCACGATGGAAAGAATGAATAAAATGGCCAACCGTGTGAGTTTCCTCGGCTTCACTTCCTCGTCTATTCTCGAGGGGGAAATACCAGGATGGGTATGCTTGGTGATAGTATAAGGTTTGATCTGAATAGGTCTTTCTTATCCCTATCTGATAGCCGACAGTTGTATCGAGTCTCTATAGGTTGTTTAGTGCATGCTGCGCTGCTACTTTCGTCCACCATACCTATGTAGGCGAGAGCCGCCGAATTCTAAGACTTTCCGTGTACTGGCCTTAGTACTGACCACTCTCTTTTTCCTTTTTCCTTTGCCGACACCCCTTTTGTTTAAGCAGGTTTGGGATTGACGTCATTAGTAGGGTTACCCTTCCGGCTTGGCCTAGGCAGGGTGATGGACGCCATTGGTTATTCTTCAGGGCTCTTAGCCCCATTTGCATCTTGTCCGTACTCGGACGATTGTATCGTTTTCAGGGTGATTTGGATCTTTGTATTGTATATATGTATTCTTGACTCGTTGAGTCGATGTTGTATATATCTGTTTTGTGGGTTCCATTGTGGAATAATGTGTAATGATATTACTTCATTTTCCACCTACACAAAAGTGCTTTGTGGGCACCTTTGAATCGTTTCTATGCGGGTTTGGCAGGAATCGCTGAAACATGCATAGGGCCGATCCTGGTGCAGAGTAATCCACTGACCATTAGCGATTGCACGACCAAGTCACTCCCTAACTCTTCCTCTTTTCCACGTAAAAGTATCACCCGTGAACTCCAAATCTTCCAAACCACAATATAATAGCATATCATAGAGGGCCTACATGTAATTCTGAGGCTGGATATATCCCCCCTCCTTTTCACTTGAAAAAAGAATCTCATTAAAATCACCAATAAGAACACATGGGAGACTTGAATTCCCATTGAACTCCCAATTTTTCTCCCAAGTTTTGTATTTATCTTCCCATTTAGGCTCAGCATACATCCCAGTGAGTCTCCAAATTTTGTTCAGAGCCTCCATCACTTTAACATCAATGTATTTTGGTCCCGAAAAAAATTGTTGAATAACTATTTCTTTATTCTAGAAAAGAATAACTCCTACACTTCTGGATGTACCTCGATTAACAATTTTTAGGTCCATATTTTACCAGCCTCCTTAAGCAATCAGCCGAGTAGTCGTCCAAGTGAGTCTCACACAGGAACATTACATTGAAATCAAAATGCATTCAGAGACCCACAAGCGCACGAACTGTCGGGTCGTTCCCTAAACCCTAACAGTTCAGAGATAATATTTTCATTACGACTGGATAGAATCCTCAAGGGAGCCTGCCGATCCTAGTGAAGGGGAGACAGCTCCATCCTTCTTTGTTCCCTTCTTCCGGTCCTTCTCTTCATCGCCCTCCAGTTCCTCATTGGTTGTGATGCCATCCATGGCCATTACTATATCATGACCATCTTTGTTACCAAGATTATCTTGATCAATCTCATTAACACCTTTACTATTCATATCCAACGATCTTTTCGCCACTGTAGTCAATATCTCCAGATTATCTAGGTCCATGTGCCTTGATTTCTGCGGGCTTACAGCCGTATCATCAAGATCGAGATCCTTTCCCTTAGCGGTAGGGGTGCTAAGGGTGTTGTGTCTCCAAGGCATTGACATAGCTCTGGCTCTACCATTAGGGTCTCTCCCTCTACCAAGACCAGAAAAATCACCAAACTACCTCCTCCTCATACACCACCACGGCTAGCGCCAAGCCCACGCCCACGCTATGTGTTTCAGTCCGCTTTCAGAAAATCTCCCTACTTCAGACTAGCTTCCACATGATCACCCGTACCACACTCAAGGTTAGTATGGCCAAAGATACCACATGCATCGCAAAACCTTGGAATTTTCTCGTATTTGAGTTGATATAATTCACGATGGCCAGCCCTTGAGATCGTCACCACTCGAGCCAAAGCTTTCCTCACATCTAATATGACTCTGACACACACAAAATTCCCTGCACCATTAACATCCGTCTCTACCTTGATTACCTTCGAAACCTTCTTCTCCGTCAATTTTTTTATGAGAGTATCATTACGGTAGCCAATAGCCAGCTTATGGATTTGAACCCATGCCGCAAAAAATTCAGAAAAAACACATCAGTTGGGGACAAGCCATCATATTCATCAATGCAAACAACATTCTATCGGAACAGCCACGACCCCCCTTCCACAACTTTTAACCAGTCTCCAAGGCAAAATCATTGGATTGTGACCATATTACCTTCCAGATGTTGGAACTCGATCTTCTTCGCTGGGCTCCATGTGTTTTTCATGTGTTGTTCAAATGTTAGTGGAATAAAATAATTTTCTGTGTGTACTTTGACCAACTCCATCCACTTGATACCCTCTTTGGGAGCCTCCTCATCATCCTCAAACACCAGATCGTCTATCTCATCCTCCTTGATACCCAAACGTAGAAGCATCTCATCTATGGCCTCCGCTTTCTTCCGGAGTTACCAGCCTAATTCAAATAACTATCTAAACTCGCCATAAGATCTTGACCACAAAGCTCTAGCCAAAAACTAGGGCACCCGCTTCCGCAACTGCCAAGGAGAACCATTAGGCCCGACTCCAATCCAAGGATAGAGAGGGGCGACAACTAGGGATGGAAGGAACTCCGTACAGGAGAAGATCCGACGGCAGTCATAAAAACCCTAGTTGTTCTCTGAGCGCTAGGTCCGCCCAACCGTGTCAGCTATTTGTGGCCGGACCCCTAAAAACACTTTAAACCGGTATTTTACTTATTAAACCGGTATTTTACTTATGAATGGTACTGGTGAGTAGTTTACTACTTGGTGGGAGGGAAAATCTGTCAAAAAAGTGTTGGACTACAAGAAAAACTTTGTGGTTTATTATTAGGTATAGATCATAAACATAGATTAATTGGATTTGAAAACATCTCTAAAAACATAATCAAATGAAGTTTAAAGTCACACTATTTTTTAGCGAAATAGGAAAAGACATAATCAAAACAATTAGGTAAAGCAAATAAAATTGCTTACAAAATATAGAATAATTCTTTATCAATCTTAGTGAGTATGCTAGCAAGGATAACACCAATCTATGTGCGTCACACCTTTTTACTAGTTAACCCCTCAATTTTGTGAAATTAACTCGCGCTCCACGCATTTCTCTCCCTCAGATCGCTTGGAAAGGCCCCCGACGACACGCTGGTCATGCTCATTGGCGACCACTCCACTCCGAGGTTCGTCCCAACACTAGCATGGCTTATCCTATGCTGACCTATTATCTGCCCAGCTACCCTCGCCGCCTCACCGCAGCCTGCACTAAACGACATGGTCGATTTATCTATTTATTCCAAGGGGTTACATTCGTGTGGGTGTGTGTGTTGGATTTTGTTAGGGGTGACCACTTATGGTTGCCCGATATTTCACGAATCTCTATGGAAAACGATGGGAAAGCGAGAGTAAAGGGATAAGGTAGTGGAAGCGAACACACACCTCGCGAAGAACACGATGAACACACACAAAACTCACACGATACAAGACCAATTGATCCCAAACGACAGCCACCAGTCCGATAGGATCCTCGCAAGGAAAGATTAGTCAACATGCTCCCTCAATACACATCGGAGAGGGAAGAACACCTTGGGGAGGGTCTTGACAGCTTGGAGAAGAGACACCGACTCCAAGGACTTATACAATGATGGACGCACTAGGCACAATCCATAGAGGTGGGTGATGATAGGGTTCCCTCACGAAGGAAGGAGACACAACTAGAAGTGATCCATATTAGGGTTTCTAGTTTATCATCTATGTCTAGGGTTACAATAAGGGGTGGTGGATTTATTTATAGGTCAGCCACATAACAAAGGGTAGTTTGGGGATACAACTAGGGTTTGTAAGGAGAAGAGGGGTACATGGGCCATAGGCCCAGTTGGCAGCGCGAAGGCCCAACTTCGGCCAGAGACTCCGGTGAGGGCGTAGAGTCCTTGCTATAGTCCATAGCCAGAGACTCTGGGTTCTGGGGGCCGGAGACTCCGGTGACATCGTTGCTCTCCTGGGCTATCTCTAGGGTGGCATACAGAGAGTTCCAGGCGGGGTCTGGAGTCCAGTCAGGTGTCTGGGCCAGAGACTACGGGCGTCAGGGCCGGAGACTCCGATGCTTTTGTTGCTTCTTCCGTCTACTCTTCCAAGCCTCCGTCTTGTCGGGCTTGATGCTTCGGGCTTCCTCCCTTTCTTCTGTACTTGTCAGTGTGAACCTATCATGGTCATAGGACGGAGTATGAACTAGTATACTGTTCAATAGGGCAGGAAGTGAGCTCGCATAGAGTATATGATTCACCTTTGGAGTTCATGACGACTTGGCATAAGTTGGATACATAGATGTGGTAATGACCGTAGGTCGGGCTGCATCAGCTCCCCCTTCAAAAAGAGTCGTCCTCGACTCTACATGCTCATCACAAAGTATAATAGGCTAAGAGACATTCTTGATCCTAGGGTTCACCATATAGTCATCCTCGAGAAGATTTATTTGACAACATTTCAATGTTCCTTCACTTTCCATGAATCCTACAAATCTCACAACAAAAGCGAATCAACACTCAAAGAGTAGCCAATTCATGAAGATTATAGCATGAGTCCTCAAGTAGAAGGAAGCCACCTTAGCTTTTAGAGATAGCTCGATGAGGGGTATCCATAGGTAACTCTCTTCATTTCTTCGTGTCAACTCACGTTTGGGAGAGGTTGACAAGTAAGCAATTGTACCTTCACACAACAAAGACCAAGAAAAATGTTTTCGTTCGTGATAGAGGAGCATGTCATTTGTGGCATGTCCATTCTTGTTCACAATACTAGTAGGACAACATAAGGATAGCAAATGGAACGCATATGCAAGGTCAATGTGCATGGAAATTGATTGAACATCATCCAAATGTGGTAACTCAAAAACTCTAACATGGGTATGCCCTACGGGTGCCTAATGTTAGCCTACACGTTCTGGCCCAGCGGAAGCCCATGATACAATATACCCCTAATGGTGAAGCCTAGAAGGATTTCGGGTGGCCGAAGCCCAGGAAGGATTCGACTCCTTGGAGGACACGTTTTCTTCGGATAGAAACCTGAAGGGAAAAACCCTAATCTTGTAACCGACTGAGCCTATCCCCGAGACCTAGCCTGTCTATATAAAGGCTAGGAGGGCAAGACGAGAAGGTCCTACCTCATAACCTAGCACACACCTTGCCAGATCCAATCTATGCACCCTTGTAACCTTTGGCTTCGCCATTAATCGAGAGTAGACAAGCATGAATAGGTTTTTCCCTCTAGGGGCCTGAACCTGATTAAACACCGTGTCTCGTGTTGCTTTTCTGTTAGCCATTCTATGATATCCAGCGTCCCCTCCTTCTCCAAAACCCAAGTCCATAACAATGGACATTGGTGATTCGAACCCTCGTCAATTGGCGCTGTTTGTGGGAACTAGGGATGCTGATGTTGTGGTCGTGATGGGCCCATCCACCGCAATCTTCGATTCCTCTACAACAGAGAACCACCTTCTCTTCGGCGCGATCGACTTCATCATCCACTCGCCGCTAACTCGCGAAGTCTTCGATTCCGTAGGATACGGAGTCGAAATGATACTCGAGAGCCTATGGTTCTAGGATGGAAAAGTCGGCACCCTTTACCTCCCTGAACTGGTGGTGCCTCTAGCAATCGCACCTACTTCATGGGTGCCACCAATCAGTGTCCTAAGCGTACCCTCGGTGACATATGGTTCGGATGACAACAGTAGTTGCAACTCTGATCTCTGCAACACTGCTACGGAGGAAGGAACCTACGGTTCTAGATCTTAGAGCTGTGGGAGCAACAGAGCCAATCCGTAGGATCCCGCTAAGGCTGTGAACATAGGCCCTCCTCCTCCAAATGCCAACGCTCACCTGAATCCCGATGGGACTTCCCATCGTAACCCTAACGCTACCAATGGTGACAATGCAACTCGGCAGTAGATCCACCTCGACGAGGCCGGTGGTAGAGGGTCCGGGAGGCCATGTGGGGCAATACCCTTCCAATAAATGCCTCACGTGATAGGATAATGGGCTACCACTGGCTCCTCGTGAAGGAGCACAACCGAAAGGTTGCGCATCACAAAGAGCTCGAACAACGTCGGAAGGCTGCTGACAAATCAAGCACTCGACAATCCGTGCTCTCCTCCATTGGTGTGTCGTCCTCAAAAGTCTACGAAAGCCACGCCACCTACAAGAGTCTCTCTTGATTGGAGCGTATGGACCCTTGCACCAGGCGTGAAGCCACCAAGGCACTCGACATGTCCTTCATGTTAATGGACTCACATGGCAACATGATGCCCAAGACACCACATGCCGCGGTCATTGCAGCTACTACGTACCTGCTTGCCAATCAACCACCAGTCGGGGATCCACAATCCGCCATCCATAAATCCACGATCGTGGACCTCGGACTCGTCGAAGCCGCACTAACTAGATGAGAACCTCCGAGGCCAAAGAAAAATGTCGTGGTAAAGTTCACGAAGAGCCGCACACCCTCATCCGACGAGGAATACCATGACTTGTCGCGATGACGCTGCAACCCGCGGCAAAGGAGCCGCAACTACAATGCCCGTTGGTGGCATTGTGTCAACGTGGAGTGCTTCGTCCGGAAACCCCAAGAGAAAGGTATGATGTAGCACAGAAGCAAGTCTTCCCTCAGTAAGAAACCAAGGTTATCGAACCAGTAGGAGGAAGGAAACGTCTCAAAGGTGTTGCAAGCAACGTGGAAACCTGCACAACACGAACTCAAGACTTTGCCCCAACTAACAGTGAGGTTGTCAATCTCACTGGTTGTTGTAACAAATGATTAACTATATGGTGTGTAAGGTTATGATGGTTTGCAGCAAGTAAACAGTAACAGTGGAAGATGTATCAATGGTAAAGATTGGACCGGGGTTCATAGTTCAGTAGAGGTGTTCTCCTTAGATAAACAAACATGGCATGCTGGGTAAACAAATTACAGCATGGCAATTTACAGGACTGAGCAAGGCATACCAATGCAATACTAGACATAAAGATCCTATGAGATTCGATTGGGCAATACAACAATATACATAGACCTCCATCCAACTGCATATATGACTAGAAATCCACCTTTGGGTTATCATCCGAACCCCCTCCAGTATTAAGTTGCAAGAAACAGACAACTGCTTTAAGCAAAGTGTGTAAGGTAAACAATCCACTTGTTCTATGAACAAGATACCGTTGTTTTCCCCCTAGTGGCAACAACACATCTACAACTTTAGAGATTTCCATCACTTCCCTTGATTAAATAGAGGCATGAACCCACAATCGAGCATAAATACCCCCTCTTGGAGTCACTAGCAACTACTCGGCCAAGATAGCTACTAACAACGGAGAGGATGCAAGATCACAAACAAAACAGACATGATAGAATCAACAAGACAAAACCATTAATCAATCTGATATAGTAATCTCAATATCCATCGGATCCCCACAAACACAACATGCATGATTACAAATAGATGAGATCTTGATCATGAACGGAGCTCACAAGATCTAGACATGAAAGCACAAAGGAGGAGATACAACCATCTAGCTACTACATGGACCCGTAGTACAAGGTGGAACTACTCACGCTTCATACCGGAGGCTGGCATGATGAAGAAGAAGGCCTCCGGGATGATCTCCTCGCCGGCAAGGTGCTAGGAAGAGCTTCAGATCCCCCCAATCTAGGGACGATGGTGGTGGCAGCTACAGATGGTTTCGTGGAATATTGATTGGGTGCTTAGGGTTTAGGCATCGGGGCTTCTTATAGGCAAAGAGGCGAGGCTTGGAGGCGGCCAGGGGGCCCACACCCTGCCCAGGCGTGGCCTAGGATGGGCCCATGGCAGGGGGAGGGGCTGCAGCCGCCCTGTGGAGCCCCTCCGTCTCTCCTATAGACTCCGTGTTCTCCTTGGTGAAATATTGACTTTGGATTTTGTCCCGTCCAATTCCGAGAATATTTCCTTACTAGCTTTTCTGGAACCAAAAACAGCAGAAAATAGGCAATTGGCACTGTGGCAACTTGTTAATAGGTTTATACCAGAAAACATATTAAAAAGCACCTCAAAGTGTGGACAAAGCAAAGCAAAGTAGATACTAAACAAGCATGGAACATCAAAAATTATAGATACGTTTCCGACGTATCACCCATGATGATCTCAAGCAACGCAATATCAATATAGCATGCACAAAACATGCGTGCTCCACGGCATCGGAAGATGAGGACATGGAACTTTGCGGCACCAAATGCTTCAGCCAGGATATACGTTAGACGCGGATGCCCAAAGGCTTCAAGGTCCCATCGGACAATCCAAAGTTCGATGTTCTGCAGGAGCCGAAGGATCTGACTAGATGACCACATCTCGTCGGTCAAACTGCATGGTGGGAGCAAGAACATAGCCATGCAATGCCTTTAGCTACAACTGAAGGGAGCGACCAGAGCCTAGCTTAATAACCTCCCCTCCAGATCCATCCATAGTTGGGAGGAGCTGGTTTGTAGCTTCATCCGCAACTTTAAGGGCGCCTGCGAGAGAACAGCCTCCATCGAAGAGCTGCGCGCCTGCTGCCAATGGTCCAAAGAATCGATTTGTTCCTACGTCCAACGTTGGTACGTCATCAAAAACTCCATCGTGGATAATCGACGCCTTTAATGGCGGCGTAAGGCGCTGCGATCTCCCAGAAGAACTAGGCCGGATCATGGCCAAAACCATCAATCACCTGATGGACATCACCAACCGCTAGGCTAATGGTGAAGATGCTGTCAACCGAACTCGTTCGATGACGAAGACGATCTCGGCCGTAGACGCGATCGCCAGGGAAAAGGAGAGCGTGCATCTACGATGACCGCGGAGTAATTGACATGGTCGCAGCTGGATATGCCGATCGCCGCGATGATGGGAACCGCAACAGCAGTTACCACAGAGGTATCTTTCACGACAGTGGAAAGGCCACATAGTCGTGGCAATATCGCACTCGCTATTATGAGCCATCCGTGTTCGATAATCTATTAGGACCCTGCACCATTCATTTCTACATCGACAAACATGACAACAAGAAGAAATCTAGTCACATGCTCAAGGACTGTAGAGAGTTCCAGAAGCTCCATGAGGGTTACGACCAGTTGTGGCGTGATGTAGTAAATTAGGGGTTCGGTCTTGCCCCTGGGCCCGTCGCATATGGCGCCCCACCGCCACCACCCGGAGGACCTACACAGCCTGCGGCTGCGCTGGACTAGAACAACGAAGAAGAATAGTACCCACGACCATTGGGTGCCATGATGATACAAAAGGGCCGTCCATACAACAAGATCCAAAAGAGGATCACCCGTCAGGTAAACCTGACCGTCACCTCCCCGCCAGCCATACCTGAGTACCTCACTGGCTCGGAGTCGTGCATCACCTTCGACCAATCAGACCACCCCCGCCAAATTCCTCGCCTAGGCCACTCCACCCTGGTGCTTGAGGCTTAGATCGGCGGATTCGATATGAGTCGCGTGTTCATGTACGGTGGCAACATCATCAAACTTATGTTCGCTAGCACACTCGAAGCTACGCGGATCCCGCTCTGCAGTCCGTAGGCATCCGACACAACCTTCCATGGCATAGTCCCAGGGAAAGGAGTGTACCCCCCTGGGCAAAATATGGCTCGACGCCATCTTCAGCACCTGATACGTCGTAAATGTATTTATATTTTTTGATGCTCCATGCTTGTTTTGTATCAACTATCTTATGTTTTTTCTACACTTTGAGGCATTTTTATACATTTTCTGGAACTAACCTGTTAACAAGATGCCACAGTGCTAGTTGCCTGTTTTTTGCTGTTTTTGGTTTCAGAAAAGCTAGTAAAGAAATATTCTCGGAATTGGATGGAACAAAAGCCAAAGTCAATATTTTACCCGAAATGACATAAAGACCAAAGGGGAGACGAAGAGGAGCCACGAGGCGGACACACCATAGGGTGACGCGAGCCCACCCTAGGGCACGCTAGTTTATGGTGTGGACCCCTTGGGCGTCCACTGACCTTGCCCTAATGCCTATATAAACACCCCGAGGCAGAAACCCTAAGTACCCGATCATAAATCCACAAAAAAGTCCGTAGCCGCCGTCATCTCCATCCCTAGATCGGGGGAATCCGAAATTCTTCCCGGCACCCTGCGGGAGAGGGGAGATCACCCTGGAGGCCTTCTTCATCACCATGCCAGCCTCCGGAGTGATGCGTGAGTAGTTCACCCTTGGACTACGGGTTCATACAGTAGCTAGATGGTTGTTTCTCCTCTTTTGTCCTATCATGTCTAGATCTTGTGAGCTCCATTCATGATCAAGATCATATATTTGTAATTCTACATGTTTTGTTTGCGGGGATCCAATGGATATTGAGTACTATGTCAGATTGATCATTGATTCTATCATGTCTATGTTATTTGTGATCTTGCATTCTTTCTGTTGCTAGTAGATGCTTTGGCCAAGTAGATGCTTGTAACTCCAAGAGGGAGTATTTATGCTCGATAGTAGGTTCATGCCTCTAGTAATCTGGGGAAGTGACATAAATCTCTAAGGTTGTAGATGTGCTACTGCTACTAGGGAGAAAACAACAATCCTTTGTCCAAGGGCAATTATATTGTTTACTTTACACACTTTGCTTAATACAATTATCTGTTGCTTGCAACTTAATACTAGAAGGGGTTCGGATGATAACATGAAGGTGGATTATTAGACATAGATGAAGTTGGATTATGGTCTATGTATCATGTTGTAGTGCCCAAACAAATCTCGTAGATATCAAGATGTTTAGTATATGCATTGTCATGCATTCTCAATCTTCAATTACCCCGCTGTAATTTGTTCACCCAGCATGTTGTTTATCCAATGGAGAACACCTCTAGTGAACTGTGGACCCTGGTACATTCCTTCCCATTGATATACCATCTACTGTTTACTGTTTACTTTTTGCAATTACCACAAGAAATTACTATCTTCCACACTATATGTTTAATCCTTTGTTTTCAACAAACCGGTGAGATTGACAACCTCACTGTAAGTTGGGTCAAAGTATTATGGTTGTGTTGTGTAGGTTCCAAGTTGGTAGCAACACCTTGGGAGTTGTTTTCTTTCTCCTACTGGTTGGATAACCTTGGTTTCAAAACTGAGGGAAACTTGCTGCTATGCTCATCATACCTTCCTCTTGGGGTTCCCAACGAGCTCTACATCATCTAAGCCATCAAGCACTTTTCTGGCGCTGTTGCCGGGGAGATAAGAACATCTTCAATCTCTTCCTCCCCGTCAAATCATTTTTCTGGGAGAAAGAAGATTCCTACAAGGGGAGTCTCTCATAACCGATATCTTTACTTTATATTTGTTTTGCTTAGTTATTTTTCTTTGTTTTTCTTGTTTATTTTTATAAAAAACACAAAACATTTAGTTGTACTGGTTTGTTTCTTTTTATCAAAAACACAAAACAATTAGTTCCTACTCTAGTTTCTATTTCTGTTGGCTTGCTTTTGTAACATCCCAATTTCAGCAATCCTGATTTGCTGTCCCAAAGGGAAAAAATCAAGGGGCACAAAAACTTTTTCTTGTTACTTGTTGCAATATTTGTTTACTTGTTTCCTTGTGTTCATGGAACTGATTGTGTATTAGGTGATATACTTCTTATCTCAACCTTATTTGACAAAGGCTATTTTACAAAAGAGATGTCTTGGCTCATCTTTCATATTCTGAAATGCTCTGGCCTTTCAAACTTGAGCCAAGATGATTTTTATAAAAAACCATACTTTATTAGTCTCCCTCTAACAAAACTATGGAGAACTAAAATATAATCCCCTTATGTTTTCAAGACAGAACCCTCAACTACTCTTACCCCTGGGTTTTCCAAAACCTTTACTCAAAACCTCTTCATTCTAGTCTTGGTAGAAGTACGAAGAAGTCCTTATCTCACTTCAAAACACAACCTCTTCAAAATACCCATCCTTATCTCAAGCTAGGCTTAATGGTAACCCTAGTAGTAGTTGGATTAGGTTTGATAAGATGAATTGCCTTGATCTGATGATTGGCTTGTTTGCTTAGGAACCAGAGTGAGATAATCTAGTAGCTCATCCCTTAGGACCCAATCTATGTTGGTGATCATCAATCTCAAACCAAGCATCCAAATATGGACCTATCCTAAGTCACTAAAGTGACCATCTTTTCTCCTAATCAGTTTAATCCAGGGATAATCCCTTCTGGTAGTTCCCAAGTCAATAAAGACCCAATTTAAGCATGGATCCTATCTACTTATTTATCACATCAACATCATCCCTTTGATCATGAGTTTGGATCATAGCACCCTCTCAAAATCATCTACACTTGCACTCTAGTCTAAAACACTAAATCTTCCAAAATGGCTATGTCTGGATTTCTTATTCTAGATTCAATCTTTGGAGCTCTACCTTCTCCAACCTATGTGCATTCTTGAGAATGTACTTGAACCATCTTGTAGTACATCATTCCTACTACAAAATACTACTCTTTCCCTTGGATTAACCCTTCTGGATCCCACTCATCCATGATGGTTTTGTAGTCAAGATAATAATCTTTTCTACAAATCTTATCATCTTTCCTACTTTGGCAGGAGTTCACATCTATATGCCACCTCCCCTTGACCAAATATTTGAATGATTATGATCTACTAACCATGGTCCATCAACCCCTAGTTCACTTGTTCCCGTTGGAGCTTTGTGCTTCTTAAACCCCCATGGTTTATGAGGCATCATGACAACTCTGTTATGGCAGCCTTTGTTTCAACAAAGTTTGCCATCTATCCTAAACCACCTCAAATACAACCAAGCCTAACTCTTTCCCCCATGATCATCTATGTAACTTGGTATATCTATCCATATGCCCCTTGTACCAAGGTGAGCTCTGAGCTCCCTGATCCAACCATGTTTTGGTGGTATAAAATTATAAAAACCCTAGATTCCCCCAAATCTAGTTTCCATCCTTTTTCTCCATATTTCTTCAAAACCCAAGGATGGCCATGATGGATACATGAATTTTACATCATCTACCTTGGTTATGGTAATTCCCCAAATAATTCACCTAATTATCTGGAACCTCAAACTATCTAAATTCATTACTGGCAAAATTCTAAAATTCTCTCCTATAATGGCAAGTTTGTTTTTCTCCAAACCACTTTGCCAAATCAATGCACATTTGAGTTCGTTTCCTCATACCCTATCTTTCAAACTCAAAAATAAATATTTTTGAGATTCTTTATTATTTCTTTTTGCCCTTTTCTTAAATGGCAGAAACAAGAGATAATTCATTAAAAATACTTTTCCTTCCAAATAAATTCCAATAAAATTCTCCTATGTGTAATATGATATTTAGGATCACCTCGGATCAAAAACAAGTCTTGCCCAATGTAAAAATATCAAATAAGATTTTAGAAACTACTTCTAGACTATTTGATTAATTGAGTTTAAGTGCAACTTTAATCCTTAGAAAAACCCCAAATAATTCCTAGGGTTATGAAAGGACCCTATATACACATCAGTATCTTTTTATCACCTTGCCTAATGCAACTTTTTCAGCTTCCTTCACAAGCTACCATTTAATCAAGTTTGAAAAATAAATCAAACCTTGATTCAAACTAACTCAAATCCCCCTACAATCTTCCCAAGCAATCCTCCACAGCACCTACACTCCCTCCTGGTCATGCTACAATGTGGCATGGTACTGTAGCATCCTTGCCCTCTTGTATTTTGTCTAAAGATTAAGAAAAGGAGGGAGGGGAGAGCACAAATATCTTGCTTATCCAAACCAGCAACCACCACCCCTATCCTCCACTCAGTGGGTCGAGAACCAGGCCCACACCATTCCCAGCACCCCCCAGCACGACCAATCCATGGCCAGCACCTCCTCCCCAAGCCTCTAATACACCATGTCCACCATGGACCATATTCCTTTGTTTATAAGGCCAGAGGCCAGTACCACCTCCCACCTCTGGATCATTTCCATCCACTTACCCCTTCCCTCTCACCCCTCCAATACCACACTACTCTCTCCCCCTCTGCTGCCAAGGACAAGGAGGAACCTCCATTTTCAACCTCGGCCAAGATCTAGCTCAGGTGCTCTCTCCCCTGCTCTCCCCTACTCCATGTGGCCTCCCTGGGGTCCCCTAATCCCCAAGCATCTAACCTATCCTTCCTTCTTGCTAAGGAACCATGGGAAGCCCATACCATCAAGCTCCGACGAGCTCGCCTCGGGCGTACAGGCGCGAGACCACTCTGAGCGTCCAATCCCGTGCTGCCGCCCCTCTCCAGAGTCGTTTCCCTGCACCGCGTCTCCCTATGGCCTTCTCTTCACCGGAAACCGCCCCTAGGTGAGCCCCCGACGAGCGCCATCCCCGCTCTAGGGTTTCCCCACTATTCAGCGTGTCTGGAGGAAGGGGATGACCATGTGCTGTTGATCTTCCTCAAATCCGGCGGCCCATATTCCTCCTTACCCCTTCGCCACGTCACCCAGCTGATAGGTGGGCTCCCACCCGGCGGTTTGAAAGGGAGCCCGCGCACAATCGCTGCCACGGAGTTGGGCTGAAACTGCCACGTAGTCTTTTTCCAGATCTAAAATATTTTGTACTTTGGTTAAATGCAAATAAAAAGGAAAAATGCACCAAACTGCCAAGATATAAAATTCCTTGGATGTAATAATGTTTTCCCTAACATGCGGAGGCTTTGGTCAGCCCTTTTGATGTTTAGAATAAATATGATAAATCAATTTCCTAGATGTATGCTTTTCCCCAATAGAATCCTCCAGGGAGTTCTGCAACTCCAAATGGAGAAAATTCTGTGGGTGATGAAAGGTATATATTATACCTTGCATGTCCCGCTAGCCTCGCATAAAATGGCTTCCTAGTTTTCCATTAGTAAAAATAACAAAAAAGTGCATTTATGCCTTTATAAAATTCTATAGGCAAAACCAAAAATTATTTTGACCTAATTACCACTCCTTATTCATATATATACCCATATTTGTCAAAACCCAGGAGCCCAAAAATTATTGTGCTAAATTCGAATTTTGGTGAATTAACCCTTTCTATGCATAGGTAATTAACCAATAACTTCATAGCCTTAGTTTTGTCAATCCAAAAATGTTGATTCTAATTTCTTCTCAAAGGTAATTCAAATACCTAACTTTTTTCCTTGGAATCACATCAAAATCCCTTATAATTTTAATCTGGTGAAAAAGACAAAAACCATCCAGTACTGCATTTGGGAATTTCCTAAGGGCATTTTGGTAATTTTTTTGAGGTGAATCCAACTGTCAGTGAACCAGTCCATCAAATACTACCTAATCATCCAAGGAAATAAATTTTGGAACTCTATAAATCATCTGGTGAATTATTTCCTAAAACTAAAGTTTTATTCATTTTAAAAACCACTTTAAATCAATGGAAATTGATAAAGTAGTGAAACCACTTTTGTTGGCTTCATTTTATCAATACCTATTTGAAGGTATCATGTTTGCACATTGATCTCATACAAAACTTGGACTTGTTCAAAAACCCCTTATTTAGGTAGCTTTGGACTATAAATCTCAACTAGAAGGTCCACAAATGCTCCAAGACACTTTCCAATATTTCAAGATCGATTATCCCAACCCTAATGATTTGTATCATGTATTACTTGTTTTTTTGATATATGGTTTGATGCTTGTATGCATTGTATTGATGGTGGTGTTGTTTGTTTGCATGTATGCTCGATAACAGCGATAGTTGCGATTGTGTGCCGTTGAGAAGAAGGAAGCCTCGAAACATTATTATTTCTATCCTTATTATTATCGGTATTCTGGAATTCTAAATAAGTCACGAGACCCCTCTCTGGTCACAGGCAAGCCATCCTCTTACTCATACGCCTTGTCCTATTATTTTACCTATGCATGTTTTATCTACCCGTTTATGCAAATTGCATTGTTTTACTACATTGTGTTATGTGGGGAATGTTTGGATCCTCCAAACCATTACCCCTTAGTACCATTAGGTACAACCAATTTTTATGATACCTTCCTGCCCTTAGTATGGTAGATGGTGTTTAACACCATAATCCCCTTAGAGACCCCGTTTTAGCCTAAGAAAAAGTGTAGGATGGGAAGACCGTGGAAAAAGACTTATAAAAATGTTTTATGAGAAAACCTTGGTGAGGCTTGGCCTACCAAGTGGTGTAGAAAATGAGAAAGGTTTTGGTTTTACAAAATGGTCGGACGGAAGATGAAGGAAAAATGTTTACGAAAACACGCCAGGCTGTACAGTTCTCAATGCTTGAGAAATTAACCCGTGCAACCACATTACTCCGGAATGGGACGAGGCTGGGCTAGAAGTTTGTCTAATCTGGTATAGGTGCCTCACACTACTACAGGGGAAACAATCCCCAGAGGGTGGGCCTTCTCTATCCAACGATCCATGCGTGGCATTAATCGGGAGAAGGAACAGAGGGTCTGCGGGCCTCCACACGATACTATGAGACCCTCATTGAAAGCGCACACCCGACGAGGTGCAAAACACGCACCAGTGGGTAGGCACTTGTATCGGAGAGGGCACCCGAAAGGTCTTGACTGGTTATTCGACCCACGATTGGTGTAGATCAGGGACGGGTAATCGGATGGTGTGGGTATAGTGTACAACCTATGCAGAGTGTAAATCTATTCAAATAGCCGAGTCCTCTGTCATGGACGGTTGTGATGGCTGTTGTACGGCGGTGATGGTTTTGATTTCAAAAAGGACTTCGGAAAAGCAATGGCTTGAAAGTGATTTGACCATGAGATGGTCGGAAAATGGAGGAAGGAGTTTGGTCATGAGATGACCGGAAGGAAAAACAAATGGGTGACCTAATCCTAGTGTTTTCTTAAAACTTTTCAAAAAGGTTTCCAAAATGTTCTACAGAAGTTTTTCAACAAAGATATAGAGACGCTATATCTACCATAGAAACTAATTTATAAAAGAACCTCTTATGGATCCATCCTACCCTAGCTATATTTCATATCGTTCTTTTATTGTTCTCTTATGGTGGTTTGAGAGTACATTCAAAGTACTCACCAGCATTGTCCCTGGCTATTTACTTGGCCAGACTTTTTAGAAGAAAGAGGAACAATGGAAATTGCTGACGTCTATGCGAGCTAGGCCGTCTTCCCAGTCAGTCACCTATATGTTAAGGCATGACATGGGATCTGCGCTTGAAGACTTCCGCTATATGTGTTGTAATCACCATAATGGCCACTTTGCAAGTTTTGTAATCGTTAATTTCTGGATGTTGTAATGATACTGGTCGGTTATGCTCATGGCTCACTTATCATGGGAACGTGAAATGTATGCATAACGGGTATTCTCGGACCGCAAATCTGGGGTGCCACAGCTTTAATCTTGCAAAAATGACTACTCCTGAAAACACTAAGTTGTGTGACTTCACTAGCACAAACAACAAATTTCATGTGCACACCTATTGCTCCACCTGTTCCTGAAGCTACTTTGTTTGAAATTAAACCTGCTTTGCTTAATCTTGTTATGAAAGAACAATTTTCTAGCGCTAGTACTGATGATGTTGCTGCTCACCTTAATAATTTTGTTGAACTTTGTGAGATGCAAAAATATAAGGATGTAGATGGAGATATTATTACGCTTAAATTGTTTCCTTTCTCTTTGAGAGGAAGAGGTAAAGAATGGTTGCTATCTTTACCTAGAAATTGTATTGATTCTTGGATTGGAAAATATTATCCTCCTGCTAAGATTATATCTATGAGAAGTGAAATAATGAAATCTTGGTAAAGAATTTCCCCACTCATGGACTGACTGCTTGGATGATTATCCAAACCTTTTATGCATGACAAAAATTTTCTTCAAGAAATCTGTTGGATTCTGCTGCTGGAGGTAACTTTATGACCATTACTTTGGGTGCTGCAACAAAGCTCCTTGATAATATTATGGTTAATTATTCTGAATGGCACAATGAGAGAGCTCCACAAGATAAGAAGGTAAAATCTGTTGAAGAAACCTCCTCCTTGAGTGATAAAATTGATGTTATTATGTTGATGCTTGTTAATGAAAAAGCTCATACTGATCCAAATAATGCTCCTTTAGCCTCTTTGGTTTCTCAAAAAGAGCAAGATGATGTGAACTTCATTAGAAATAATAATTTTGGCAACAATGTCTACAGGAATAATTTTTGTAATAATAATTATAGGACCTATCCTCCTAATAATGGTAATGCTTATGGAAATTCCTACAACAACAATAGAAGTGCACCATCTGAACTTGAAGTCATGCTTAAAGATTTTATTAGTAAACAAACCGCCTTCAATAAAACTATTGAGGAAAAGCTTTCGAATTATGAAAAAATATTTCATCTTTGTCTAAAGCACAATCTTCTTTGATTAATAAAATGGCTGCTAAACCTGAAAATATGGAAAATCCCTTTGCCGCTACTAATGCCATACAAGTTAGAATTGATGAAAATGTTAGGATGTTAGCTGAATTGCATGCTATGTGGGAAAGAGAAGATGAAATTGCTAGAATAGTAGTATGACTAAAATTTGTACTACTACCACTACTAGTAATGTTGATGCTAGCGACCCACCTAAAGTCCCCACTCGTTTTTCTAATAAAAATGCTGACTTTTTTTCGAAATATGGGAAACAATAATCCTACTACCTTGGTTGCTAATTTTGATTTTGATCTTGATGGTTGCAATATTTCTGAAGTAATTATGTTCTTACAAAAGCTTGCTAGAAGTCCTAATGCTAGTGCTATGAATATGGCTTTTACAAAAACACATTACAAATGCTCTCATGAAAATTAAAGAAGAAAAATTGAAACATAAAGCTTCTATTCCTAGGAAATTAGAAGATGGTTGGGAACCCTTTCATTAATATGAAAGTGAATGATTTTGATCTCAAAGCTTTATGTGATCTTGGTTCTAGTTTCTCTATTAGGCCAAGAAAAAATTATGAAATGCTTGATTTGCCACCACTGGAAGATTGTTATTTGGATGTCCATATTAATGACAATGCTAAAAAGAAACTCATGGGGAGCATTAATGATGTTTTTATTATGGTTAACAATACCTTTGTCCCTGTTGATTTCTATGTTTTGGATGTTGAATGCAATGCTTCTTGTCCTATTATTTTGGGAAGACCTTTTCTTAGAACTGTTGGTGCCATTATTGATATGAAAGAAGGCACCATGAAATATCAATTCCCACTCAAAAAGGTATAACACACTTCCCTAGAGAGAGAGATAAGATACCTTTTGATTCTCCTATTAAAACAAAATCTGATGTTAATGCTTCTTCCTTTGAAAATACTTGATTCTTGCTTCCTATGCCTAGCTGAAAGGCGTTAAAGAAAAACACTCTTGGGAGATAACCCAATTTTTATTTTCAGTAAGTTTTTATTTTGTTGATTCTTGGAAGTTATTGCCTCTATAATAACCTCTCCTTATCCTTTGTTTGTGGTTTTTGTGCCAAGAATAACCTCTAATGAGAGAGAAGTAAGATTTGGGGAAGTTGCTGTCCTGAAATAGATTTTTGTGCTTCACTCTAAACAATCGTGAGAAATCCTAGTATGTAGGATTGAGCTGTAATTTTCTATGCGTATGCCCCAGGTTATTATATAACATTTGTTAGTTTAGCATTTTTTTATTTTAGCAACATAAGGTCTTCGAAAAAATCGGTCTTTACCTGTTGGTCTGTTTTGACAGATTTCTGCCATTATTTGCATTTGCCTCTTAAGCGGTTTCTTTCGAGTTCTCTTTGATCACCTGAGATTTTAAAAGGAATTACTACAGTAGCTTGTGATTTATTGGAAGTTTTACTTGTGTTTAAACTAAACCCAAAGGCTTATTATCTTGAATAAACTAATGCTTCTAATGAAGGTTGTGTGAAGTTTTGTATCAAGGAAATTTTCAAGTGTAGGGAGTGAATGATGTGATGAGATGAAGTATGGACAAAAGCTCAAGCTTGGGGTTGCCACCCGTGTCACCCCAAGAAATATTCAAGAGGTACAAGTATCAAATCTTGGGGATGCCCAAGGCATCCCCTTCTTAATCAATAAAATCTCAGGTCTTCTCTCAAGACACTTCATTTTTATTTGCTTCATGCATTATATGTTGTTATTGGAGTGTCTTTGTTTTTGTTTTTAGTTTTCTTTTGTTTGGTTTGCTGCAATAAATTAGTTGGACCCTCGCATTCTTATTTTGGAGAAGTTACACCTAGTTCTTCACTGCCTAGAACACTTTAGTTTTCACTCTTATTGTTTTGTGAGTGTTCGCTTTTGCTAGCACTGCATTTAGTTTTCTCATGCTTCTACTTAGAACTTTTTAGTCTTCTTTGTGAATTGGTGAGACAATCTCACTGGTCTTTATTGATTATTATATTTGTGAGTTGTTTAAAATAAGTCGATTGGTGTGGAAGAGAGTAAGAAGTTTCATGCTTATAGTGGTACAAAAGGAAGCTTGTTTGGACTGTGGCTTAGAATTTATCATGTTATGTTAGATGTTGCTTTGACCATATGCTTAGTAATTATTGATGTAGCATGACTTGTTTCAAACAATTGAGATTGCTTAATGTGCCTTGAAAGAATCATGCATTGTTTTAGCATACAAAAGCATAATATTGTGGTATTCTCCTTTGATGCTTTATTTGGATTAACTTGGAACATGCTTACACCATGCTAAGACTATGAACCAGTCACCTTAGCCTCTATTATCATTTAGTTTTTGACTTGTGATATCACTTTATGCTTTAATTAATAATGTTTTGTCGCTTTGCATGATTATGGTCATTATTGCTCTCTTAGTTGGTCGCTCCCAGTCTTTTGCTAGCCTCCACTTGTACTGAGTATGAGATCTACTCGTGCATCCAACTCCTAAGAAACCAAGTTATTCCAAAGAGTCCACTATAAATTCCTATGCATGGTGTGTTACACCATTCCAAGTATATTCATGTGTTTATCTATCTTCCAAATTAAACTTGTTATGTGAAAATTAGTGATTAAAGCTCTCACAAACTTGATGGCACACTTTATTTTCTTGCACTTAATAAACTTGAACCATTGTGGCCATCTATGTTGCTTATATGCTTGCAAATTATAAGTTGTGAATTAGCAAAACCATGTTTTCATGGGGTCTGCTTTCAACATAGCATTTATTATTTTTAGTAGATATCATGTTCTTTTGTTTATGGATCCCGGCAGTGTGAAATAAAAGGGGAGCTTGTGATCTCATGGAGTTTGTATATGTGTTAGAGAAACGCCTGGGCGGCAAGCCTAAGCCATGCCTAATCATGGTGGAAACTTGCAGCATAACCATAATGAGAATTCTGAGAAGCATCCTCAATAAAAACCTATGCAAATAGAAAATAAAAAGATCGCTGAGATGCTCATTGCCTGTTGCCTTGTCATTTTGATATGGGATAGCTCCTGTGTCATGGGGAAAGGGGTACCCCGTTGGCAGTTCTCTATGATACACATACACTTATAATGACAAGAACTTGCTTGTGACCAAAGTTGAGTAGCATGAGGTTCGGTACTCGTACAAAAGGGGCATGATATTTTCATCTTATAACTTGTAAAAAATATACTCATATTTGTGTCACTTTAAACCATAATCACTTCAAGATGCCAATGATAGGGGCAATGAGAGCTCAAATCTAGTAAGTACCATAATTTTTGGAAGCTCTTTATGAAACTTGACATACCTACTTTCCTTTGTGAAGGGCCTTTATTTTTACTTTTTGTTGAGTCTCCGTCTTCTATCTTTATGCACCAATTAAGAGAGCATAGTTGTCATTCTTAGTTCAATGTGCATTGTCCCAAAACTTGTTGATGGATTCATAATTATGGTATTTCTTGTTCTTAAATTATTTGTATCTAGTCACCCTTATAAACTTTGAAGGTGTCCTATGCATTTATGTTTTCCTAATCTATGAAGACAAGCTGAATACCACTCATGCTATGTTTTCTATATGTTAAACAAACAAGTGTCTTTCAATGCATTGTTATTCATGATCTTTTGTTTGTAACTTTTCATGTTACAACTTAGTTGCTTTGTCTTATTGTTAGAACTACATCTCTCATGCTCATGTTTAGAGTACTATGATCCCAGCTATTAATGCCTTACAATACCTTGATCAAGATTGTGATAGTGCATGTCACCTCAAAAATTATTATTTTTATCGCTTACCTACTCGAGGACGAGCAGGAGTTAAGCTTGGGGATGCTTGATATGTTGTAAACATATCTATCATTTTTGATGCTCCATGCTTGTTTTGTATCAACTATCTTATGTTTTGTCTACACTTTGATACATTTTTATACATTTTCTGGAACTAACCTCTTAACAAGATTCCATAGTCCGAGTTGCATATTTTCTGTTGTTTTTGGTTTTATAAAAGCTAGTAAAGAAATATTCTCGAAATTGGACGGAACAAAAGCCAAAGTCAATATTTTACCCGACATGACACGGAGACTGAAGGGGAGACGAAGAGGAGCCACGAGACGACCACACCATAGGGTGACATGGGCCCACCCTAGGGCGTGCCAGCCAATTGTGTGGGCCCATTGAGCGTCCACCGACCTTGCCCCTTCGCATGTATAAACACCCCAAGGCAGAAATCCTAAGTACCCAATCAGAAATCCACGAAAAAGTCTACAGCCACCGCCATCTCCATCCCTAGATCGGGGGATCCAAAGCTCTTCCCGGCACCCTACCGAGAGGGTAGATTACCCTGGAGGCCTTCTTCATCACCATGCCAGCCTCCGGAGTGATGCGTGGGTAGTTCACCCTTGTACTACGGGTCCATACAGTAGCTAGATGGTTGTTTCTCCTCTTTTGTGCTATCATGTCTAGATCTTGTGAGCTCTGTTCATGATCAGGATCATCTATTTGTAATGCTACATGTTGTGTTTGCGGGGATCTGGTGGATATTGAGTACTATGTCAGATTGATTATTGATTCTATCATGTCTATGTTATTTGTGATCTTGCATACTCTCCAATGCTAGTAGATGCTTTGGCCAAGTAGATGCTTTTAACTCAACGAGGGAGTATTTATGCTCGATAGTAGGTTCATGCCTCTAGTAATATGGAGAAGTGATATAAATCTCTAAGGTTGTAGATGTGTTGTTGCTACTAGGGAGACAACAACAATCCGTTGTCCAAGGGCAATTGTATTGTTTACTTTACACACTTTGCTTAATGCAATTATCTGTTGCTTGCAACTTAATACTGGATGGGGTTCAGATGATAACCTGAAGGTGGATTATTAGTCATAGATGCAGTTGGATTACAGTCTATGTATCATGTTGTAATTCCAAAACAAATCTCGTAGAGATCAAGATGTCTAGTATATGCATTTTTATGCATTCTCAATCTGTCAATTGCCCCACTGTAATTTGTTCACCCAACATGTTATTTATCTTATGGAGAACACCTCTAGTGAACTGTGGACCCCGGTCCATTCCTTCCCATTGATATACCATCTACTATTTACCATTTATATTTACTTTCTGCAATTACCACAAGCAATTACTATCTTCCACACTATACGTTTAATCCTTTGTATTCATCAAACCGGTGAGATTGACAATCTCACTGTAAGTTGGGGCAAAGTATTGTGGTTGTGTTGTGCAGCTTCCAAGTTGCTAGCAACACCTTGGGAGATGTTTCCTTTCACGTACTGGTTCGATAACCTTGGTTTCAAAACCGAGGGAAACTTGCTGCTGTGCTCATCATACCTTCCTCTTGGGGTTCCCAACGAGCTCTACATCATCTGAGCCATCAGCACCCCCAAAAACTTCAGGCGCGAGCAGATCGAGTTCGAGGTGGTCGACTAGCCCTCGCAATACCACGCCATACTTAGTCGTGTGGCATTCACACGATTCCTGGAAGTACCGCACTACACATACCTCCTGCTGAAGATGCAAGGACCTAACAGAGTTATCATCGTCCCGGAAGCTTCATCAAGTTCGATAGCTGCAATAGAGACTTCAACATAATCTCCCATTCCTTCGGCATGCAAGAGGAACTCGCAAGGTTGAAGGAGTTGACAGACAACAATCTCCCCCCTATGACCAAGCAGAACGCACCTAACCTATCTTTCGACTCCACAGTCAACACCAAGGCTGTGCAGGTCCACCCATCGGACCCCACCAAGACAGCTCTGATTGCCAACAACCCGAGTTCCGCATAGGAACTCATGCTTGTTGAATTACTCCGTTAGTGCTGGGAAATCTTTGCCTGGTGTCCTGCGGACATGCGAGGAGTTCCCATGGAATTCGCCGAGAATGCACTCAACGTATACCTATATGCGTGGCTAGTCAAGCAGACGAGGCGTCGATTGTCTAATGGAAGAGCTTAAGCGATTGGCATCGAATTCAATAGACTCTTCGATGCTAACTTTATAAGGGAGATCAAGGAGAGCACCTGGGTAGCTAATCCCGTGATAGTCCCCAAGAAGGACACGGACATCCTGCCGATGTGTGTGGACTTTATGGCCCTGAACAAGCACTTCCCAAAGGACCAATTCCCTCTACCGCGGATTGACCAAATCATCGACTCCACCACAAGATGCAAACGACTCTCTTTCCTTGCCGCCTACTTAGGCTACAACCAGATTCAACTAAAGGTCGAGGATCAAGAAAAGACGACGTTCATTATGTCGTCGGGCTAAAGAACACAGGTGCAACCTATCAAAGGTGCATGCAGGCTTGACTGAAGAATCAAATTGGCCAAAACATCTAGGTCTACGTCAACGACATAGTGGTAAAACCAAGGAAAGCCGAACATTGATCGACGACCTCCGTGAGACGTTTGACAACCTCAATCGATACAAGATCAAGCAGAACCCGGAGAAGTGCACCTTCAGCATCCCATCTAGACAATTTCTCGGGTACTTCATCTCTGAGAGAGGTATCAAGGACAACCCGAAGAAAACCAAGGCTATACTATCCATGGAGAAGCTGAAGAACGTCAAAGCTAGATGGGCGAATTGCAGCGCTCAGCTGGTTCATTAGCCGCATGGGCGAAAAGGCTCTCCCCTTCTACCAGCTGCTCCGCAAGTCAGACAAATTCGAGTGGACGACCGAAGCCGATGAAGCATTCGAAGACCTCAAGCGTCTGCTCTCCACATCTCCCATACTGGTGACGCCAACCGAGAGAGTACCTATGTTGTTGTATATCGCCGCAATGGACCAAGTGATCAACACAAAACTCGTGGTTGAACGACCGGAGAAAGGCAAAAATCACATGGTATAGTGCCTGGTGTAATACCTCAACATGACCACGAAGCAGAGGTACCCTCACTATAAAAAGCTAGCCTACGGCGTATTCATGACCACGCGTCGACTACACCACTACATTCAGGAGCACCAAATAGTGGTCGTCAACGACGCACCACTATCACACATCCTTAACAACCCCGAGGCAATGGGGCGAGTGGACCTCTAGGGCATTAAGCTATCCCCGCGTGACATCATCTACGAGTGGCACACCGCCATCAAATCGCAGGTGCTCCCTAACTTCGTTGTCCACTTGATGGAGCTGCAGGTCCCGGACACCCTGGACATGTCCCAGCTTTGGACAATGCACTTAGACGGATCCAAACATGGCGAAAGAGTTGGAGCAGGAGTAATCTTGACATCCCCTCAAGGGGATAAGATGAGATATGTGTAGTGGATGAGATTCTATGCATCAAACAACGAGGCTGAGTACGAGGCATGGATC